>CAWUDS030006658.1:1549272-1595887 GCA_963859935.3 Lathyrus sativus
AATATCCTCCTCATGAGGCAGAATAACCTTCTCCTCTTGTCTCAACAAGCGGGCCAATTCTTCCGGAAGGTCTTCGTCTTCATCAATCTCATCCTCGGCTTGATAGATCGGGCAATCAAAGTCGTAGTGAGCCGTAGAGGGTCCAGAGTCGATGTCATCTGTTACGTGGATCCTGCAATAACAAGGGTTAAGTTTAAAGCAGGAATATGCAGGTTAGCACGCACCTCGTTGCCATTTTGTTGTTTTTCGAAACAAACATAAAACATGAATAACAGAGAACACAATATTTGATTACGAAGAAAACGCCTTTTATTTATTGACAAAATGCATACACATAATCCAACAAGGCCCTGACAGTAAAACCACTATGCCCCGGGCAGGACATAGGGTTGTACAAAGATTGTAAAAAGCAAATCATTACTCTTCACTTGTCAGCTCGATAATCTCCTTGATGGTCCAGTTGTGGAGGTGCTCGCCCGGCTTGCTCGGTTGAATCCAGGCGTCAAGATCACAATCACTGTCCCCGCTGTCCTCTGACGCAGCGTTGATACTCTCGAAGATTACTCCCCCCTTGGTGAATAAGATCGGCCCTTTCCCACGAGACGAGCTGCCAGAAGAAGATGAAGCTTCAGCTCCAGGAGAATACCCTAATCCAAACTTATCCTGTTTGATCGGTATATCAAGAACATGCCCCCAGCCTGGGGTAGAACCAGCTTCGACAACGGCTCTAGCTTCCTTAAACGAGGAGAGGTTCAACTCTTGCTTCTCTGCAACAACGGGAGCTACCTCCTTCACCCTGACGGTTTCAAATGCTTGGCACAGAGTCTCATGGATCTCACCGTCCATTTCAACGTATTTAAAGGACGACAGGTGGCTTACCATGATGTCCTCTTCTCCACAGACTGCCACTATGCTGCCCCCAACAGCATATTTAAGCTTCTGATGCAGCGTGGACGTCACGGCGCCAGCAGAATGGATCCATGGCCGACCTAAGAGGCAACTATAGGCGGGCATGATATCCATGATATAAAAAACCGCATTAAACGTCTCTGGACCAACTTGAATTGGCAGGGTCAATTCTCCGAAGACGTGGCGCTTGGTTCCGTCAAAGGCCTTCACGACCAGATCACTGGGCGTGCACAGTAGTCCACGGGTATCCAACTTCATCAGTGCCTTCTTCGGAAGCACGTTAAGCGAGGAACCCGTATCCACTAGGACATGTGACATAATCGTGCCTCTGCACTCTATCGAGACGTGCAAGGCGTTGTTGTGATCTCTTCCCTTAGGAGTCAGCTCCAGATCTGTAAATCCCAGCCCATTACCAGCATTGACATGGGCTACTACTTCCTCAAGTTGATTTACTGATATCTCCTGTGGCACGTATGCGGCATTCAATACTTTCAGTAACGCGTTGCGGTGCGCTTCAGAACACAGCAACAGGTTAAGAATCGAGATCTTTGACGGAGTCTGGTGAAGATGATCTACAATCTTGTAGTCACTCTTCCTGATTAGTCGCATGAACTCTTCAGCATCTTTAACCAACAAGTCCTTCTCTGCCCCTGCAGGGACTTCTTCAACAGCTTTACCTTTGCCCTTATCCACAGCGTCAGCCCGGACCACTTTCTCAGCTGCAACCTCGGCCGGTGCGAATACTCTTCCGCTTCTAGTGATACCACTGACTTCAGCAAGATTCTGCGCAGTCGATCTGGACGGCTCCAGCTCTATCTTCTGACCATTACAATAAACTTCGGCGCCATAATGCCATGGGACGGCATTAGTACTCTCGAATGGGATCGGTCCGGCCCTGGTGATGGTGATAGAAGGCGGACGGGACGCAGAAATAGTAATAGGGCGACGAGGAATAGTAATGGTAGTAACTTCGTCTGCCTGCTTCAGCACGACTTCCCCTGACGCATTCTCAACGCTCCGACTGAATTGCAAAATACCCTCGGTCATCAGACTTTGGATACCTTCGATCAACTGCTCACACCCATCAGGAAGTGTAGCACAGGCCATACATAACTCTCCACATCCGGGAAAGAAGCCCTTCTTCAGCAATTTGGCTTTGACAAAACACAACGGCGTCTTCAGATCTTTGACATCGGTCAGCAGGTCTGAACTCTCCTCAGAGATAACAGCATTCACTCCGCCCCCCCTATGATGAGGCATCGGATTCTTGGTGACGTTGGGCACGCTGTCAGAAAAGTTGATAACCTTGGCGTCGACCAAGTCCTGGACTTTGTGCTTAAAAGCTTTACAATTCTCAACTGTATGGCCAGGTGCCCCAGAATGAAATTCACAAGTAGCATTAGCATCATAATCTGGTGGCGGTGCCCCTGTCAAGGGAGCCATTGTCCTTTTATGAACCAATTGGAGCTGAAGCAACGTCTGCAGAAGCTGTGCATACGGCATAGGAGGAGTTTCCAAATGACGGTTTGCCAGGGGACCCCGATTCTGATATCTCTTATATCCCGGATTATTCTGTTGCTGGGGCTGCTGCTGCGGTGGAGCAGCTGGGATGTTTATGCTAGCGATCTGGGACTGAGGGCCCTTGCCCTTTCTCCTAGCATTAGTGACAGCACTGGCATCTCCCTCTCGACGCTTGCCAGTATAGGGTTTCTTACCAGCTCCTCCAGCTGAGGATGATTCGCCCTGAATCTTTCCGATTTTTATACCGTTTTCAACATGCTCGCCCAAAGTGATGAGGGCCGAGAATGTTCCGGACATGCCACTGATCAGCTTCTCATAATAGACTCCAGGAAGGGTGGCCACGAACATTTGTACCAACTCACGCTCAACCATCGGTGGTTGAACCCGAGCAGCCAATTCACGCCACCGCTGGGCGTACTCTTTGAAGCTTTCATTGCTCCGCTGCGAGAGATTCTGAAGCTGAACTCGGTTGGGAGCCAAGTCGCTATTATATTGATAGTGGAGAACAAACGCTTCTGCAAGATCTTTCCAGGTGCGCACAGCAGCGGGCTCCAAACCCATATACCATTCGAGCGATGGGCCAGAAAGACTATCCTGAAAGAAGTGCATCAGCAGCTTCTCATCGTCAGAATAAGCGGACATCTTTCTGTAATAGGATCGGAGGTGAACACGGGGACAAGTAGTGCCCCTATACTTCTCAAAGATAGGCACCTTAAACTTGTGAGGTACTTTAAAGTCAGCAATCAACCCGAGTTTGGCCATGTCAACGCCCAATGTGTTCTGATTTTCTATGTCTCTCATTTTATCTTCCAGCGCCTTGAACCTGAGTCGAGCTTCAGCAGTCAATTCGGCCTCTGCACCTCTTTGAGAGAATATGTCATCCTGATGGTCCTCCAGCCATGGTTGAGGCACCACCATATTTCCTGCACCAACATTGCCGTTGACCGGCCCCACGTTAACATTGGCTCCCAAACCACCATTGACGGTGCCCGCCGCGTTAAGTCCGAGATTAGTCATAAGATTGCCGTTAGCACTGCCGTTGCCCCCGGCAGCAGGAACAACATTCTGTGGAGTATCCCCTTGGGGAGGAGTGGGCACGGCCCCGCCGTGAAGTATTCCATTACTGTCAACCCTGGAGATGAGAGGTTGAACCAGAGTACGAAGCTGGTCTTGCCCATTCGCAACTACTTGCATCAGCTCCATAAAACGATCCATCCGTTCACGAAGCTCTTGAACATCTGACTGTACCTGGTCCATGATTCTCGTTTGATTGGCGCGAGTTGAGTAGCGGTGGATGAATCTTTGATCAATCCTGGAGATCGAAAGCAGCTCGGAACCTGAGTACCTGAAAAACCTGTCAACATCAAGGGTTAGGAAAAGGTAACAGAATGTATGTCATGCAAAAATGCTTTATGCAGATGCATGCGTGTGTCTGTGTGCTTGCGAGATTATCCCCCGATCCTGGCGCCTGCTGACAATAATAAGGAGAGAAACCTGGGCCCAATCATGGAAATAGTAACCTCACATAGCAATAGTCAGATTCGACACATCAAGGATCGAGAATTCGTACGCAACAGTCTTCCTGAGAGAGGCTGTAGTAACACAATAAGAGGCGAGAGATCCTGGATCGGGGAAACGGTACCTGTCACAGACACACGCTAATGGAATGATTATGCAAACTAATGCAAGATGCAGGCATGCAACAATATATCCAGGTGGCTGCTGTGGAAATTCGGTGTCAACAGTCACTGATGAGAAGGAAACCCCGGTGTAAAACCACTGATTTGATCTGCTGTGAATAACCATCTGGTAGGATCGAGATCAAAATTCTGCTCTGACAAGAACGAAGGCCTGACAATAAAGACCCCGGATGCAAGATCAAGGAATATCTGTTGATGAAGTCTTCGGACCCCAAATCACAAATCTGCCCTCTCAAGAACAAAATAACAGCCGCTGACGAGATCCTCAGACCCCTCTCAAAAATCTGCTCCATCCAGAACAAACCTCTGATAATAATACTCTGATCGGAACCTGCTCTATCAGGAACAGACAAACACCCGATGATAAAATCCTCTGATCAAACCCTTGCTCTATCAAGAACAGCTCTGCAACTGAGAACCCAACATAACTGATTCACTGTCAAGAAAACCAGGTAGTCTGGAGGTCAAAGTTTCCTGCAATATCCCAACCCCACTCACAGGTATGATGGACCTAATCCACGGACAAAGGTACGGCATCCTATGCGGTCGTCAGCGTCACAGACTTTCACGAGTGACAATACGATTCCCAGAAGGAGTGGCATCGTCAAGTCATGAAGAGGCCTCTCTTAGCTGACTTCCAAATGATCGGTCCCCAGAGTCGACAATCCTCACGTCTGGACTCCCCTCAGATCCTCAGGACCGGAAAGGAGCACCTCTGCAAGAATCTCGTCTGAGCGCAGATTTTCGTAGGGAACTGTGCCTGCTCAGCAGACAGGTTCGTCTACTACTTCTCCGCAACTATATCTAGGTGTGTACTCAAGCCCAGGTCCGGCTTTTCACTCACAGTAACATCCCTTTCCCACAGCAGCACAGATAATCATATCGGACTGGAAATAAAATGCGGGAAGTAAAGAATGCGATAAATAAACGCAACCCAACAAGCAAACACACAAACGATAGGATTGACTCGCGTAGGGGATGGGAAACGGTCCCAGCACAAGGGATGGGAAAAGTCCCTAGATGCTATAAGTCCCCAGCAGAGTCGCCAGCTGTCGCTTGCGCGAAAATAAGGTGCCGGCATGACAGAAGAGTCGCCACCTTTCGTTATTTATCCCTCAGAGCGGGAAAGGAAACGATCGGAAAAACCTGACGAATAAGGGTAAGACAAGGTCATCGCAACCATTGTCTGGGTTCGGGAGTCGGTTACGCAAGGGGAAGGTATTAGCACCCCTCACGTCCGTCGTACTCGATGGGATCCTCGCTTGTTTGTTTACTTGGACGGGTTGGTTATAATCTATCTACCTATCAAGGCTGGCTGAAAAAGAAAAGAAAAATGACTCGGCAAAGCATCGCGCTTTATGCCTACGTATTCCCGTCTGGAACGAGAAATCAGAGTCAACGTAGTTCGGCCTAACTACGGGGGATTACGGGGAAAGGTTGCTCGCTAGGATATCGCATCCTATGCCTACGTACTTTCATCTGGTATGAAAGATCAGAGCAAACGTAGTTCGGGAAACTACGGGTTATCTCCTAAAAGAAGTGTTTTTTATTGTGTTTGCGATCTCAACCGCACTAGAGACTATGACCTGAGAGTGAATGCGTCGCATGTCACCCAAAGGGCACCATACTAAACATCCATCCTCGGATAGCTTAAGGCTCGTAGCGTACGAAAGAAATCATTCATGATTACTGTGTCTTCAACTGCTTTGAGATGAGAAGAGAACAGGCCCAACTAGGAGGGAGACTATCAAGTCCTACTGTTATCATGCCATGGATTCATCCTATGGTTGAGGTTTGAACAGGGAACTCCTAGATGTTGTCATGCATAGGTTTCAACCTAAAAGTCTATCATCAAATCCTCATCTGAGGAAATGAGAGTCCTAAGGGATCATGTCAATGATACTCCAAAACAGACAAAAGCATCAGCTTTAAACAGTAAAATGCATGCAATGCAAGTGAGGGAGGAAATGTGTCTGGGGTTTCAGCCTCCACAAGCTCATCTCGACCTCAAGCCAGTCATGAAATAACAGCAATCATACTGAAGATAAACAACATACTATCAAGCAATGAGCAGATAAAAGGGATGAAGTGCCAACAGGCAAACAAACACACATGCTTGAGAAAGAAAGAATCTACTCTCTAATCCTGACCCTAATCACAGAATCTGAATCAAATCTAAGCACAGCCCTCAAGCAAAACCCTAAACAAGAGAATTCAATCCCAGTCTTCAAGCTTCAGAACAAGCTTACCAAAGAAAGGGAGCTAAGTAAGCAGACTCATAGTGTCTTCCTCAGGAGAACACTAGGAGGTGTATACTCAGGAGTCATACCCTATGTGGCTCAACCACTGTGATCAGTTTACATTCCTCCTCATGAGAAATTAAACTCACAAGCAGGCTCCAACATCACTGGATATTTAGGAAATCCTATCTGAACTAGTGGAACTAAATGAACAGACTCATAGGACCTTCCTCAGGAAAGTACTAGGAGGCTTCCACTTAGGAGTTGTATCCTATGTGGCTCAACAACTGTGATCAGTTTACGTTCCTCCTCAGGAGAAATTAAACTCACAAGTTGGCTCCAACATCACTGGATACTTGAGAAATCCTAGATAAACTAAGGGAACTAAGTGAATAGACCCATAGGACCTTCCTCAGGAAAGTACTAGGAGGCTTCCACTTAGGAATTGCATCCCATGTGGTTCAACAACATGTGATCAGTTTACATTCCTCCTCAGGAGAAATTAAACTCACAAGTTGGCTCCAACATCATTGGATACTTAAGAAAGAGGTGAGAAGAAAGAATGAAAGTCATTCATAGTGCCTTCCTCAGGAAAGTACCATGAACTTCCTTCAAACTTCAGGATCTCAAACCTCACAGACAGGGAACAAGCCAAGCTCTGGGTCTCTGAATCTTGATCCACAATCTTCTCTTCATGATACTCTCCATCAAGGTCTTCAAGGCAACACAATCCCCACAACAAATTCCCCACAAAGAACCCCAAAGATGAACAGATAACCACAGGGGAGACAAAATCAACAGGCAACTTCAGAAAATACCTAAAAATACTAAACTAATGGGGAAAAACCTAACAATTATTCACAAGGGTCCTCAACACCTACCCATAACATCTACACAGGCCTCTACCTAAAAATCAAGACAAAACTTATCAAAGAAAGATGATTCTTCACCTAAGCACAACCTAAACCCTAATTAGGATACCCTAAGTCTACCCTAATTAAACTAATCAAAATTTAATTCTAAAATTCTAGAAAAAAATCCTATGGGGAACTATGATTCATCATCTAATTGCACAAAAAAGAATGGATAAAAAAAACCTAAGGGAAGGTCCTAAAACAATTCTTGCAAAATCATGTATCAACTAAAATAATGAAAATACACTATGTTAGAGAAAATATCACTAAAAATTCCACATTAAAAATAAAATTCCATTTTTATTTTTATATTTTTCTACACAAAATCATCTAATCATAGAAAAAAGAAGAAGTCAAAAATCATTTTTTATCATTTATTTATGAATTAATCAAAACAGAAAAATATTAAAACAATATTAAAAGAAATATAAAACAAATAAAGGGAGGGGGGGTATGAATAGCACACGCGCCAGTTCAAATCAATTGGGCCAGCAAAAGGGGGGGGGTGCGAATAGCGAGCTAAGCCCAGGGACCGGTTTAATGAAACGACCGCGTTTCAATTTCCTTTGAATTTTCCCTCCCTTTCTCAGACTCACTCACAGCCGTTGGATCTGATTACATTGTCAAACTCTGGAGACCAATCCAATGGACCTCCTTCATCGTCCCAAACAAAACTAGGGTTTTCAGAACCCTCTCCTCCATGCACCAAGATTCAACTGGTTCGTTCTCTTCACTCACTCAACGAAATCAAAAAATTCCAAGGGCAAACATGATCTACTAATTGCCTAGAACACAACCATGCGTGTGGTTTTCCATAATTCTTCCTAGATCCTCCTAACAGAGAGGTTCAAGATCATGGTTCAAAAATATTTCTCTGAGATCAATCCTAATAAAACTCAAAACTAAAGCTGCAATCTTGCTCCCTATGCCACCCTAATCACTATAATCCATGTCATGTTGATTAAAGCCTAGCACACAGTTCATTCTTGCACATCAAAGATTCATTCACCTGTTACAAATCATCATGGATCGTGCCCTAACTTTCAGTATTTGATCATCTACCCTAATACACTCATTCCATGCCTACCAAACTAATTGAAACTAGCTAACTTAAGAGATACAAGGAGAAGAAAGAACCTGTCAAAGGGATGATGGTGAGGGCTCGTGGGGATGCTTGCAGGCCTTGGAATTGGTTCAAGATGCTCCTTGGATGATCCACAACCTTCTGTTTGCAAGAGTTGTTGATGGAAGATGCTTGTGATGGAAGAAAACTCAAGTTGCTTGATTATGAAGGTAGCTCTTTAATGGCAATGTATCTCTCTCTTTCTCCTCTGACTTGACTCTCTCCCCCCAACCTTGAACACTATGAAGATCATCCTTCTTATAATGATGGATGGAAGAAGCTGGATCCTTCTAGAATCATCTAGAAAAGTGTGGAAAGTTCTTGAAAATCTCATGTGGGGACAAGTTGAATTTCTCATCTTCCATGCCTTATGCCTTGCCATTTGGTCTTAAAGTATCTTTACATGAGATATTGAGAAGGGATGAGTGAAAAACAAGCTCATCTTTGGCTTGTGTAAGGTTTTTCAACATTGCCTTCTTTTTCAAGTAACAACTTTTCAAAGCATCACCCATTTTAAAGCTCCAAATCAAAATTCTAGCTAAACCAATGTTCTCAAAATGATTTTTCCAATCAAAATGATATATTGGATGACCTATTTTGGATTTGTGGATCTTCCAAATCACTTTTCAATTTCAACTTTTCAAACTTATATGCCATTTTTAGTTCATTTTTGACCAATCATGTAATCTCATGCTATGAGCTTTTCCAACAATTTGTGACCTTCTTTATAGACTTAAAATCACATTTTGAGCAACTTTCATGTTTTGAGTTTTTCCATTTGAGGCTTGGAAATAGGAGTTTTAGGCATTGGTTAAAATGACCTATAACTGACAAATGACCAAAATACCCCTGTCTTGTTCAAGCCATAAGTTGAGTTCCACAAATCCAATCAAGGACTTCTACCACTCAAATTAAAGCTAAGAAGATCCTCTTCAACATTAATGTTGACCAAGAAATCATAGGAATCACCCTACTAGGGCAAAAGTTGTCTGCAAGTTGGGTGACTTTCAAGGACCCAGATTCACACACCTCAGCTGACCTGTAATTTGTCAAAACCATAACTTGAGCTCTGCAACTCCTATCAAGGACTTCCACCACTCAAATTAAAGATAAGAACAAGCTATACAACATTCATGTTGTGGGGAAGGTGAGATATCAATCACATCTAGAGCTAAAACTGCCTGGAAGATAGGGATCAAATTAGGGTTTTTCACTGACAATCCCTGGAAACCCTGACTTGAAACTTCTCAAACTCCTCACTCATGATGAGTTGGCCTAGGAATCATCTTTATATCATCTCTATGCATCATTCCATGATCTCATGGCCCTTGGATTAGGTCTCAACCTTCTCCAAATCTTTAGTTGACCTAGGGTTGACCCAGTCAAAACCCTAATTCTACCATTCATGGTTGAATCTTCTGAACTCTTGCATAATGACTTCTCTGGGCTTCATGATAGCCATCAAGACATCTCATAGGCTTTCTCAAAACATCAAGTTCATTCTCAAAGTCTCAGAATCATCTGAGGAACACCCATAACTCTCAAACTATGAAGCACACAACCCTTGGTTTCAACCCACTCCTCTGAGGATCTCTTGAACTTTCTGATGAAGGTATCAACTTTCAAACACTCAATGAATAAATAATTGTTGGTCAAATTTTGGGGTGCAACAACGACCTCTAGAGGTGTGATTGATACTTGGATGGACACTCCTTTCTACAACTTGGACGCTCGATCAAATTAGCTAACACCTACCCTGCCCCGGGTTAAGGTTGAGGGTTTTTTCGTTTTCCGAAAGAAACTCCTACTACTAGGCTCAAAGGGGTTGACAAGGGATTATCTTCCTTATAACTCTGGTGTTTAGGGATTTGAAACAATGCCTGTACATCATCAACAGGTTTTATTTTCGAAAGCATACAATCGCAAGCTTGCGCGTCTTTTAAACTTCGTCATCCTCCCCAGATTCCGCTTAACCAAGCGTTGAATATCTGTTAAAACATTGAGTGAACATGAATGGATTAAATCAAAACATGCATATTCATTTCATTCTCAGTATCAATGGAAAACAATACAATTTTTACGAATGCAATTTGCGCTTTAACAGAAAAGAAACTACAAATGCAAAGAAATGACATGATAAAACAAAGATTGCCAACTTCTGGAAACCGGGCTTTTCGAACTTGATTTGCTACGGAGCCAGCCATCCTCAGAATCGATCGTCGAAGTCATCCTGATACTCCTGTGAACATCTGCTCTCAGTGAACTCTCCCATAACATGAATTGATACACCCACTTGGCTGGATGAAGGAAGGTCGTTAATCTGAACACCCTGAGGCGTCATTGAGATCCTGTTGGAATCCAGCAGAGTCTAAACTTGGCTTCAAAGCACCTTACAGTCATCTGTTGAATGCCCCTGTGTCCCAACAGGCGTTGGCATCAAAACCTTGAGGGTAAGGCGGGATCATTGGATTAGTCTCTTTCGGCACTATCAGCCCACCTTTGACCAAATATGGCAACAACTGACTGTACGACATCGGTAGCTGAGTAAATTGCCTTTCAGGTTTCCTTGGTCTTCATCGAGCATGCTGACGCAGCTGACAATGATATGACTATTGACTTTGAACACTTGAAGCGTCTGAAAACTGAGCCTGAGATGCTAGAGATTCTGAGACAACACCACTTCCTCCTTCCCATTCCTCCTGGGAACTGACAACTTATTCATTCTTATAAACTGGGATATAAGGAGTATCTCGCGTCTTTCCACTCTTGATCCCTCTCTCAACAAGCTCTCCTATTCTTATCATGTCCGCAAAGCTTGTCATTCCACAACTGAACATTATGTCATAATAACCGCCCTTCAGAGTACCCAAGAAGAGGTCAACCATTTCTCTCTCCAGAGGCGGTGGTTGAACACGAGTAGCCAATTCTCTCCATCTCTGCGCATACCCCCTAAAGGATTCATTCTCCGCATGAGATAATTCTTGCAAATACACGCGACTAGGATTCATATACAGGTTGTAGTTGTACTGCTTCACGAAGGCATTGGCTAAATCCGACCATGATTTGATGCTATCACTCTCCAACTGCATGTACCAATCCAAAGATGCTCCGATCAAACTATCTTAGAAACAGTGAATCATAAGCTTGTCATTGGTGACATGGGAAGTCATTCTTCTGCAGAACATAACCAAATGTAGCTTCGGACAACTTTCCCCTTTGTATTTCTCAAAATTGGGCATCTTGAACTTTGGAGGCAACAAAAGGCCTGGCACCAGACACATGCTCGCAGCATTCAGATTAAGAGTATTCTTACTCATCAGGGTAACAATATTTTCCTCCAACAACTGATATCTTCTCATAAACTCAACAGTCGGCGGGTTCTCAACATCAACCTTCGGAACAATCCTCTGAGGATTTGACACAGGGAAAGTGAAATTCTGATAATCTGTGTCATGGAGACAAGATGCATCTTTGTCTCTAACAGGAATCTGCACAGGCTGAGCTACATTGTTCACCAGAGTCCTCTTAACATTGTCCTCTCCTCTAGTCATAGCTGTTATGGCTTCCATGAAATGACTCAACTGGTTCTTCAATAATTCAAATTCTGCTCTAGTAACCACCAAGTTCTGCTCTGCAGAGTTCATGATCCTTCCAGAAACTAATTCAAGTCCAAAGCGAATGTCGGGAAATCAACTGCAAGTTGGACAAAAGACAGGTAAGCTTTCTGTTCCGGCTGAGGATGGACATGCAAGCATGAGATGCACATGAAATGCAATGCAAGAATGCAACAAGCACGGGATCACAGCCCCCACAAAGCTCTGATTACTGTTGTGCTGCTAACGGGATAAGTTCGCTCTGACGAGAGAAAACCAAAATACCAGTTTGGCTGGAAGTCGAGTTTCCTGCAAAAACCCTCCCACTCACAGGTATGGACCTAAACTGACAAAGGTACGACATCCTATGCGTTCATTAGCATCACAGACTTTTAAGAAACGATGATACGATACCCAGGAAGGTGTGGCATCATCATCTCTTGAAGTGGCCTCACTTAGCTGAATCCCAGATGATCGGTCCCCAGAGTTGACAATCCTCAGATCCAAAATCCCCTCGAGTCCAAAGGACCGTTAGGAAGTCATCAAAGAGAACCTCGTCTGAGTATGGATTACATGGGAACTGATGCAAGCAAAGCAAACACGTCCACCACTAATCCACTCTAATAATATGTATATGCTCTCAAGCCTGGGTCTGGTTTCTCACTCATCAGAGTCCCTCCCTACCACAGTACAATAATGACACTATACTGAAAATAAAGTGCGGAAAGTAAAATGCGATAAATAAATGCAAACCCAACAGATAAACATACAAGCGCTAGGATTGACTCGCATAAGGAACCGTTGGAGTCCCTAGCAGAGTCGTCAATTGTCGCTACTACGAAAATAAGGTGCCGGCAAAATAGAAGAGTCGCCACATTTCGTTATTTATCCCAAAGAAAGGGAAAGGAAACAATCGGAAAAACCTAACGAAAAGGTATAAGACAAGGTCATCGCAACCATGTCTGGATTCGGGAGTCGGTTACGCAGGGGGAAGGTATTAGCACGCCTCACGTCCATCGTACTCGATGGGATCCACGCTTGTAGTGTTTATCTGACGGGTTGGAAAACAATCTAGCTACGACTTCTAAGGCTAAACGGAAAGAACTGACTCGACAGAGCATCACGCTCTATGCCTACGTATTCCCTCGTGCAATGGGAAAGTCAGAATCAACATAGTTCGAGAAACTACGGGGGGATTTGCTCGCCGAGGTATCTCATCTCGTGCCTACGTACTTTCACACGGCGTGAAAGATCAGAGCAAACATAGTTTGGGATAACTACGGGTAAACGGGGTGTTCTCGATCACACAGGGGTGAGAGAAAGGATTGACGATACTAGCGTACGCATTATAGCAGTTAGGTGTATGCTGCTCGAAAATTGGAGACTTAGGCGTTACCTGTTTGCGGTATAACGAACGTAGTATGTCAGGGTTTAAAGGTAAGGGAACATACGGGAACTAGGACAACGGTCTGGTCTCAATTGCGCGAGGTCTAGAGAAAGGGAAGATAGTCGTTAGCGGGAAAGTCTTGATCGTATGGCAGCGAGAAAACAGAGAAGTTAGTTGTTAGTGTGCTCGCTAAGATATCGCATCCTATGCCTACATATTCTCGTCTGGAGCAAGAAATCAGAGCAGCTGTAGTTCAGCCAACTCCAGCAAAAGGGGAAAAGGGAGAAGGGAGCTCGCTAGGATTATCGCAATCCTATGCCTACGTACTCTCATCTGGTACGAGAGATCAGAGAAAACGTAGTTCGACACACTACGAAAAACAAGTCTCGATTGCACAGGGGCAAGAGAAGGGGTCTCAATCTCCTGAATGCGAGAGAAAAGGGTATCGATTGCGTGGGGGCGAGAACAAAGAGGAAGCAGGCCTAACACGCCTAAACGGGAAGGAACTCGGGACACACACGCGAGAACCTAAGGCGTAGGAGTGAATGCGTCGTATATCACCCAAGGGGTGCTACACTAAGCACTCTAGACGATTGAGAGGAAACATCTCAACTGTCATTTCCTACGTATCTAACTCTACAGCTCAAAACACTCGACGGTTGCACGAAGACTTGAATAAGAAAGATGTAATCGAAAGAAGCGGTTTCGCTGGCCCTCGACACTGTGCGCAAGCTCCATTCCACTCTTCTGCTCTTTGGATCCTTGATGCTGACGTCCGAATCAGAACCAATGTAACGCTAAACCGCCATGATTTGACTTATACGATAACTCAAACTCTAAGAGGTAGATATTGATATCCGTGTCAAAGACAAGATAGAGAAATGATATTGAAAATCATTCTCCAATTGAATCATGTCACACGGCCAGCTCCGAATAAAATCAAAGTAAAATCAGGAATGAAGAGAGAAATCCATTAACAAATGGAAATAATATTCTACTCCTAAAATAGGCAATAAATCCCTAATAGAAAATACTCTAAAGAAATTCTAAGTAAACTGCATACAAAATAAAATGAGAATTCTATTCTATGCATAATATTCTATAATATTCTATAATTCCCTACAAAAGAAAATAGCACTTAAAAAAATAGAATATAAGTTCTATGCTAAAAAATATGTAATAATATTCTAAAGGAAAAATAAAACTATAATTCCTAAAAGAAAAAAAGAAAATAAAACTAGGATCTATTACAAGCAAATATCTAATACAAAAAAACAAAAATAAAAGGGAAGGGGGTACATCAGCAGAACAGGGGGTGGAACCTGAAAAAACACAATTGGGCTTGAGCCCACAATACAACAGCCACAAACAACAAAAAAAAACAAGGGGAAGTGGGGGTGTGCACGTGGAGACGGAGGATGCATGGTCAGGAAAGCCATTGGGCTCATTGGCTTGTGAGGCCCAAACGAAAACAAGCTGGATGGGGGTGTAACAAGCAGAAACGGAGGTGTGAATCCAAAACTGAGAATTGGGCCACAAGGCCCAAAAGCCACCAACGAGATCTAGGAAAACCTTTCCACCTTCTTCCTTCCAATCTTCACAGACGGAAACCCTAGGTCCCTCTCATCTTCCTCACCAGCTGCCGCCGTCTGCTTTCACCTCCTACTCCGTCCATATTTTCCTCGCTGTCTCAAACTTCTAGCCTCGTACCCCAAAACTTCCTCCAACCTCGCTCGCCTCCTCCCTCCATCCAAACAACACAGATCTATCAAAAAACCCTAACGAAGATGATTGGAGAAAGGACGATCTGGAGATGCATGTTGACGGTAACCAGATTGTGGTATTGAGGATGTAGATCACGTGAAGGATCTGGATGAAGACTATGATGTTAATGAAGTTTCTGGAAGCTTCTTGAACGGGATGAAGGTGACGAGTTATTGAAGGTTACAAAGAACTGGATAAAGGTTTGACGAAGGTGGTTGAAGATTGTTGAACGGTTTCTGGAAAACTGGAAAAATCTTCAAGGAGAGGATGAACATCGTTTGGAAATGGTGAAGTTCTTGGAGGTTTTCCGGAAAAATGATGATATGAAGTTCTACGAAGATTCAACGAAGGTGATGAACTCGGATGCAGAACGATGAAGATCATGAGGTTTCTGGGGAAAATCACAATGAAGACGGGAAAGGTTCTTGAAGAACTAGAGATCTGGAAATGGCGATGAACACTGATGAAGGTCGCGAAGAACGAACATGAAGGTTTGTGAATGCTCATGGAAAACTGGAAAAAATCTGAGAGATTGTTATGGATCTTGAAGATCTTCACGAAGAAGATGAAGATCTATGAAAAAACCTGGAAACATGGTGAAGATCATGATGAAGATCACGAATTCTTGAGAAATCTGGACGAAGGTAGGATGAATGTTTGGTGAAGGTTGAACGGAAACGATGAACATTCGAAGGGAAGCTAGGGAAACCGTATGAACGTGGCGGAGAGGATGAGTTTTCCGGCGAGCAGTTGCAACTTCCGGTGATGGTTACCGGTGAGATTTAGGTTGCGTTTGATTTCTCCGGCGAGGTGTCACCGGTGTTTGCATGCCGGTCGGTGAGGGATGAGTGAGGTGTCAGCGTGTGGTGAGGTGGGAGAGTGAGTGGGATACGTGGAAGCATTTGGGGACATGCAGGTGTGAGGTGGCGGAGAGAGAGAGCACAAGGTGGCTTACCTTTTATATTGACATGTGGCAATGCAATGGACTGGGCCTCTAGAAGTTTATGGATTTAATTATTTCTTTAGAGTTAATTTGTTTTAGAAATTAATAGAAATTAAATTTCTAGATATTAATTGAGTTGTTTAGAAATTAATAGATTTTAAATTTCTAGATATTAATTTCTAAACAACTCAATTAATATCTAGAAATTTAAAATCTATTAATTTTTAAAACCAATTAACTCTAAAGAAATAATTAAATCCATAAATTTCTAAACAAACCAATTAATATCTAGAACCTTATATAAAAAACAGAAAAACTATTTAAACCTAATAATATCTAAAAAATTATTCTAGAAAAACAATTAACCTATTCAAAATCTATTTTTTTAAGTTAAAAATTAAGGAAATATCTAGAAAATGCAATGAAAATCAATTTAATCAATTAAAAAAAAGAGGATGCGAGAATATAGCGAAATAAACGGTAAAAACCGGACACCGAGATGTCCTAAAAAACAACAGCAAAAGCTGAAAACACCGAGAAGAGCACAACTCCCAAAAATAAATCTCCGCACTCGAACTGGTTTGAACTGCCTGAAACGCCAGGAAAAGGCTGTAATCCCGATAAAGTCAATCTGGCTGAAAAAATGCAATGAATGCGATATGCGGATGCAAAATGCAAAATGAGTCTAAACATAAGCCAAATAACGAGAAATGGTTGGTCAAATTTTGGGGTGCAACACTGATAAACCCATCAAGCGCTCAGACCACTCAGTTGTGGCTATAGAGGAAGCAAAGAGACCCTTCTTGGGCATGTGACCATCAAACCATCTGTAGAGTAAGGGCGCACAACACGATACATTTTTACCCCTTCTATTTTCGTTCTTGTAATGGACGAAATGATATACATCTCCAATCAAGGTGGGAACTGGATTCCCTGATGCGAAGATATGGAAGGCGTCCAAATCTATAAAGTCCGGTATGTTAGGAAACAAGATGATGCCATATATGCAGAGGGCGAGAATGACGTTGAATACGATCCAACAACCGTCTTTAGCACACTGTTGGGCTTTTCCAACTAGAAACTGCAGAGAAAATCCAGGGACCCTATTCCAAATTGTCAGAAGAAGCTCTGAGGCATCCAGATGAAGAGCAACAGCTAGGTTAGCCAGATTAGGCTTAGCATCCATGTGAACAAACGACATCTGATTCTTAACCGGTACACCCAACAACTCAGCATACTCCTCTAATGTAGGTGCGAGAATGAAGTCCGGAAAAGTGAAGCACCTTATTGGAGGGTCATAGAACTTTAGCAAGGCATACAACCCATTGAACTTATATACCGAAGGTTTACGAACCAGACTGAGTAACTTCCCATAAGATTTCCGGAATTCCCCTTTCACTGTATCATCTGCCAGGGCAATCAAACCAGACAGCAAAGTAACATCTGGGGTAGGGAGCTTGTAAGCCACATTCTTCTTCAAAGATCCCATGCTAGCAGAACTGAGGGCAAGAATTAACGGAACCAGGGGATGGTATATGCACCTGCAACACAGACACACGTTAATGATATGGAAATGATTATGCAAAATGCAAAATGCAATGATGCAACAGGGGATCAAGATTGTGCTGTTGAGGAGACCGAGGCTCTAATCCAACACAATCACAACACTGCTCTGATAATACAACCTTGAAGAGGACCAATAATTATGCACTGTCGAGAACAACCACATCTCTGATGATAAGAACCCTATAATACCAACACTACTGAGTCACTGTCAAGAAAACTAGGTAGTCTGAAGGTTAAGGTTTCCTGCAATAACTCGACCTCGCTCACAGGTATGAACCTAATCACATACATGGTATGGCATCTTATGCGTTTCCCCGCGTCACAGACTTTCAAGAAACGATGATACGATACCCAGGAGGTGTGGCATCCTCATCTCTTGAAGCAGCCTCACTCAGCTGAGTCACAAATGATCGGTCCCCAGAGTCGACAATCCTCCAAACTAATAACCCCTCAAGCACAAAGGGCCGGAATAGAAGTCAACCGGGAGAATCTCGTCTGAGCGTGGATTTCGTGAGACACTAGTACATGCAAAGCATGCACGCGCCCACTACTTTCCATAACTAATGATAGGTATCTACTTAAGCCTGGGTCTGGCTTATCACTCATCAGAGCCCCCTCCCACAACAACACAATAATGATATCATACCAAAAATAAAATGCGGAAAGTAAAATGCGATAAATAAATGCAAACCCAACAGATAAACACGCAAGCTCTAGGATTGACTCGCATAGGGGATGGGAAACGGTCCCAGCATGGGGGATGGTAAAAGTCCCCAGCAGATATACTTGTCCCCAGCAGAGTCGCCAGCTGTCGCTACATCGAAAAGAAGGTGCAGGAAAAATAGAAGAGTCGCCACCTTTCGTTATTTATCCCACAGAAAGGGAAAGGAAACAATCGGAAAAACCTGACGAAAAGGTATAAGACAAGGTCATCGCAACCACGTCTGGATTCGGGAGTCGGTTACACAAGGGGAAGGTATTAGCACCCCTCACGTCCATCGTACTCGATGGGATCCATGCTTGTTGTGTTTATCTGGCGGGTTGGTTTTATATATCTACGCTAAAAGGTTGGTCTGAAAAGAAAAGAAAACAACTCGGCATAACACATCAGTTCTATGCCTACGTATTCCCGTCTGGAACGAGAAATCAGAGTCAACGTAGTTCGCCTAACTACGGGTGAAAAGGGGGGGAAGGTTTCTCGTCGAGATATCGCATCTCGTGCCTACGTACTTTCACACGACGTGAAAGATCAGAGCAAACGTAGTTCGGGCTAACTAGACCACATGTTTGGTTCAAAAGTTTTACCCGAGTAGGGTTAACAGACGGTTCCAGCAGTTGGTGTATGCAGCTCGCTTGTCGGAGACTTAGGCATTTACCGTTTGCGGTAGAATCGAGAGTTAACAAGACTCTCCTTATGAAAATGGTTTCCAAGGATTAAAGGTCCCAGAGGACAAAAAGAAGTTTGATCTTTGCTTTTGAAGTCTTTTATGGAAGAAGTGTTTTTAATGGATGTCTGCAACTAATATCGCACTAGAGACTATGACCTGAGAGTGAATGTGTCGCATGTCACCCAAAGGGTGCCATACTAAACATCCAAGATGTTGAAAAGAAACTCTCCAACAACCCTTTCCCAAGTAGCTTAAGGCTCGTAGAGTACGACATCAATTAACCTTTATTACTGTATTTTGACTTGTTTGAAGATGAGAAGAGAAAGGACGCACTAAAGGGGAACTGATCCAATCCTAAAGTTATCATGCAAAGTTGATCCTATGGTCGAGGTTAGGAGGGAACTACCTAATGTTATCATCCATGGTTAGGACCCTAATGTCTGTCATAACTTCAAGAGAAGTCAGAGTCCCTAGGGGAACATGGAAAAGGAAAGCAACAACAAACGAAATAACTGTAAGTAAAATGCATGCAATGCAGCAATACAAGCAGAAGGAGCCAAACTCAACTTCTAGAGCAATCAAACAACAGAAACACAAAGCACAGGCAAGGGAGACAAACTCAACCTTCAGCCAACAAGCAAAGCCAAACAGTAACAGACAAGCAAAGGGAGATAGACTCAACCTCTAATGCAAACAAGCAAGGGGAGGAAAGCTCACCCTTTCAATGCACTTAGGCCTAAATCAACTACATGGATGCCTATTCTAATGAAACACACCAAACAGTCACACAAGTACATCAAAGCAATCAGAAAATACAGCAAACAAGACAGCAAGCCAGCAGCTCAACAGCAAAGCAGACTTCTAACAGCAAAATAAACCAACAGTCTGTAGTTGTCTTCATGTCCAAATTATCTTCAAGAGAAGACTTCATCTTCAAGCTTCAAATGATCCACCAAGAGAGATGATAATCAACATCAAGATCAATGCATGATGATGGGAAGCATGATGGAAACCAAGGGAAATCATCATGGCACTCAACCATACATCTAAGATAGGCATCCTCAAAGGTTCTACCTTTTGTGATATGCCACACATCCTTCCAAAGGACGGATGACGCTTCCACACAGGGACCTTGAATCATAGGATGGGGATGGAATGCACACAAGGCAAACCATGTTTGTGAAAGAAGAAAACAACTTCTAAGGCTCTACAAAACCCTAATCCTACAAGCTCAAAGAAAGCTACTAAAAGGAAACCAAAACACCAAATCAAGCATCACAATTAAGCATACAAAAGCTCTAACAAGTCTAAAGCACTACCCAAAAGGAACAGGAAATTTATTTCATGCTATGGGTCACCATTGAGGTCATTCCAAAGGAAATGTCATGTTAGAAGCATCATAAAACTAGTCCAATTGTTAATTCTAAGAAAAATATGAAATCAAGTCCTAAAATTCTAGGGAATTTTCTAAGGGATCCTAAGAGGGTTAGGGACCTATGGTAGAAAAGTCAGGGACTGAATCTAAAGGGAGGATCACTAAAGAAATCCTAAATCACTAAGTGTGCAAAGGGAGACCAAATGGGGAAGCTCCTAAAAGTCTAGTTCAAAATAGAAATTAAAGCTACCTAAATATTACCCTAAAAATCAAGAAAGCTCCTTAACATGTCTATAATAAGCCAGCAAAGAATCAAGATCAAATTCTATACCACAAAGGAGTACCAAAATAAACAAATAACAAGCATAAAATTGCAAATTAAATGAAATCAATAAAATGGAAAAAATGCAAATAAATTGGAAATTGCATCAAAATAAAATCTAAGCATACCAAAAAATTAGAAATTAAATGAGGAGCATCCACATATTTTTTCACATTTTTCTGGTGATTATTAAATTTATTATGAATTAAACAATAAAAATGTAATTAAATAAATGCAAAATGAATAAACAAAATAAAAGAAACAGAAAAAAGTGAGAAGCGTTGGATCTGTGACTAAGTCAGCTAATCTAATGATCAAGGGCGTGCCAACACATTAATTAAACGGTGCGTTTTGGGGAGTCAAAGTCCAAACTCAAAGTGATTCTCGTGCGTACGATCTCATGACTAAGTCTTCATCTCACACAGATCCAATGGATGTGGTTCATCGTTCCCATTCAAACTTCAGATGGAGGGAAATATTCAGGGCGGTTCCGGTGGCTGAGCCACCATCTTCTCCAGAAAGCTCATGAGTTGCAGGTCATGAAAACAAGTCAAATCTTATATGGATCTTCTCCATTTTTCACGCTGAGTTCAAATCCAGGCTTAGTTTCCATTAATTCTCACTGAAAACTCAAATATGATCCAGAACAGAAATTATGCCAAATCATGGATCATCACCAAACTCATAACTAAGGCCACAAATCTCTTCCTTATTCTTTATAGATCAACTTAAGATATTCCAATCATGCTAACACCTTAAGATCAGGTTGATTCGAATCCAAACAGAAAACTGATCATGACATAGATTGTCTCTAAGCTCCATAATTATGATCTAAAATCCATCTACATTCTCTCCTAAGTCCTAACCACAATTCAATTCATGCTAGATCATCCTAAAACTAGTGCAATTATGAAAGTTACCAACCTGAGTTGTAGCTTGAAATTGAGCAGTTACACTGTGATTCTTGGCTCCAACTTATGCAGATTCCTTCAAGGATCGATGATGAAGCTATTAGAAACCTTGATTTGCCTTTAATTGCTCTAGAATGGAAAACACGATTTGCACTTGAAGCTTGAAAACTCTCACTGCAATCTCTGGTTCTAGCTCAGAATAACCACCAGAATTGATCTGAATCTCTTTCTGAACTTAAATAGAATGGATTTGAGTGATTTGGAGGCCCAATTCAGGATATCCAAGTTTTCAATTTTCTTCCAAAACTCAACAATGGAATACATGGTTCTGCCTCAGTTCCTTCTTCTAGAAGCTTCACATACATTGTCTATGCCCTGCTGAAAATGAAGGGATCAGAATTGAGTCCTTGTTATCATTTTATGGCAAAGATTGAATGTGTTACTTATCCATGAAGTAACAAAGTGAAACACCATGAAATAAGCCTCAAACTGATTTTTCAATAATGCCAAAGTGTTCTAAATGGGTTTTCTAGTCAAAATGAGTACTCATATGCATTTTCTTGACCTCTTATGATTAAATTTGAATTTTTCAACTTAAATGCCTTTTAATTTCCCCTTTGTCAAACTTCCATGAACCAAGTCTTTCCCTAAGCCAAATCAATGCCTTATGGATACACGGTTGACCTCAAAATCCCATTTTGAGCAAGTTTTGTGTTGGAAAAAACTTCATTTGAGGTGTGCAAGATAGTGAAAATCACCCCTAATCCAAAATGACCTATAATCTTACTTTCCCAAAATGCCCCTGACTTGTAAACCTCATAACTTGAGTTCTACAAATCAGATGAAAGACTTCTAGTACAATTTGGAAATATAAGACCGAGACCTACAACTTTGATGTTAGCCAAAAGTTGAGGAGAAACATCATTCTAGGTCAAACGTTCCTTGGAAGTTGGTTGACTTTTGCAGACAAATTTCACATTCATCTGATGACCTGTAACTTGTCTGGATCATAACTTGAGTTCTATAAATCCAATCAAGGAGTTCTAGTACTCAAATTAAAGCTAAGAACATGATCTTCAAGTTCCATGTTGGCAAGAAGTTGAGATGAAACTTGCATCTTGAGATAAGTGGTCTTGAAGTTAGGCACTAAATAGGGGATTTTACCCTGAGAACCCTAGTTTAGCAACTCTTCACACTTGGAACTCATCTTGACTTGATCTTGGAATAACATCTCATGTATCTCAACACAATATTCCATGATCACAAAGACTTAGAAATGAGTCTTAATCTCTTTCAATTGCACAATTGGCTCAAAGTTTAACAGAAAACAAACCCTAATTACCACACCCTCAACTGTGGCTGTTCACACTTGACACAAGCACTTGAATGAGCGCCACCATGACCCTCAAGGCACTCCATGAGCTCTATCCCCATACCTTATCCATGACCAAGGCTTCACAACCCACTGATAGTCTTCAATTGGCCCCCCAAGTCAGGAGATGAACCACATACCAGCATCCAAACTCCTCAAGAACACAACCCACTTTCTGATGGATTTGGTGACCTCTCAAGCTTGAATAAGACCTCTAGATAGGCGCCTCTTGATATAATCCACACTTGATCCCCTGCATAAATGCTAATGTTATGCTATGCAAATGCTAGATCAATGGTATGCTAATGCAATGAAACAAAAACCATGTAAGAAAAAGGTTAGGCAAATTTTGGGGTGCAACGTCATGTCTGGTCGTATCCTTCTAAGCTTCTGCTTAACTGGAGGACAATCTTCTCACAGTGGTAGGTGATGAACCACTATGCCAGTGTCGAGCCCGGGCATATCTTCATACGACCAAGCAAAGATGTCACTATACTCTCAAAGCATCTCGACCAACCTTCGCTTGACATCGCTCTGTAATGCAGCCCCTATCCTGACATTTCTGACAAGTTCCTCAGAAGCCAGATTAATAATCTCAATATCTTCCTCATGAGGCAGAATGATCTTATCTTATTGTTTCAACAATCGAGCCAACTCTTCCGGAAGGTCTTCGTCTTCATCAATCTCTTCTTCAGCTTGAGATATCGGGGAATCAAAGTCGAAGTGAGTCATAGAAGGTTCATGGTCGATGTCATATGTAGTGTGAATCCTGCAATAACAAGGGTTAAGCTTAAGAAGAGGATATGCAGGTTAGCACAAACCGTATTGCCATTTTATTATTTTTCAAAACAAAAATGTAACGAGAATAACAGAGATCACAAAATTTGAATGCAAAGAAAACGCCCTTTTATTTATTGATAATATGTACATGCATAAGAAATCAAGGCCCTGACAATAAAACCGTTATGCCCTGGGTAGAGTATAAGGTTGTACAATAATTGGAAAATACAAAGCATTAATCTTTACGTGTCACTTGGATGACATCCTGGATGGACCAATTGTTGAGGTTCTGGCCTGGCTTGCACGGCTGAATCCAGGAGTCCAGGTCACAGTCACTATCCTCGTCGTATTGAGACACAGCGTTGACGTTCTCAAAGATTACTCCACCTTTTGTGAACGGAATCGGCCCCTTGATGCACGACGTATCGCGAGAGAATGAGGCAGCAGAAGAAGGAGAATACCCTAACCCAAACCTATCCTGCTTGTTAGGGATTTCCAGAACTTGCCCCCAGCCCAGGGCAGAACCAGCTTGAACAATAGCTTGAGCTTTCTTGAAGGAAGAAAGGGTCACCTCAGGTTTTTCGATCATCTTCGGAATCACATCCTTGACTTTAACGACCTCAAATACCTGGCACAATGTTTCGTGGATCTCGCCATCCACCTCGACATACTTAAAAGATGACAAATGGCTCACCATTATGCCCTCTTCTCCACAGACGGTCACGATGCTGCCACCCACAACATACATCAGTTTCTGGTGCAATGTGGAAGTTACTGCGCCTGCAGAATGGATCCATGGCCGGCCCAATAGACAGCTGTAGGCAGGCATGATATCCATGATATAGAAAACCGCGTTAAAGGTTTCTGGCTCAACCTGAATGGGTAGAGATACTTCTCCAAAGACGGACCGCTTAGTCCCATCAAAAGCTGTCACCACCAGATCACTTGGTGTACATATCAACCCTCTTGTATCCAACCTCATTAGAGCTTTCTTAGGGAGAACGTTCAGAGATGATCCCGTGTCCATGAGCATATGGGACATGACCGTTCCTCGACACTCTATCGAGATATGCAAGGCGCTATTATGGTTCCTCCCTTTTGGCGTCAGCTCTAAGTCAATAAACCCTAATCCATTCCCAGCGTTGACATGAGCAACCACTCCCTCTAGCTGGTTGACAAAGATCTCTTGCGGTACACATATTGCATTCAGAACCTTCAACAAGGCGTTGCGGTGTGCCTCAGAACACAACAACAGATTCAGAATAGAGATCTTAGACGGTGTTTGATGAAGATGATCAATCATCTTATAGTCACTTTTCTTAATCAGTCTCATAAATTCTTTGGTGTCTTTCACAAGTAGGTCTTTTTATACCTCACCGGAAGTTTCTTCGATGACCTTACCTTTACCTCTGTCAGTTTTTTCGGCCTTGTCAGCTCTGTCAGCTACAGTCTCCGGTGGAGAAAACACTCTACCAGTACACGTTATTCCCCCAATTCCGACTAGGTTGTCAACTGATTTCCAGGACGGTTCTAACTCCAACTTCTGTCCATTGCAGTAGACATATGCCCCATAGTTCCATGGAACAACGTTAGTGCTCTCAAACGGTATAGGCCCAACCTTCATTATGGTGATCGTAGGTGGCCTTGCTGCAGAAATGGTGATTGTTTTACGGGGGATGGTGATAGTGGCAACCTCATCCTTCTGCTCGAGCACTACTTCCCCTGATCTATTCTCAGTCCTACGACTAAACTGCAGAATTCCTTCGTTCATCAAGCTTTGGATCCCTGCTACCAACTGATCACAGCCGTCTAAATGGTTTGCACAATCCATACAGAACTTCCCACAGCCGGGGAAAATACCTTTCTTCATCAACTTGGCTTTAATGAAACCGAGTGGTGTTTTCAGGTCTTTGGCATCAGTCAGTAAGTCCGAATCTTCCTCTTCGATGATGGCGCTAACCCCATCTCCCCCGTGGTTAGGCATAGGGTTCTTCGTAACATTCGGAACATTATCAGAAAAGTTGATTATCTTGGCGTCAACCATATCCTGTACTTTGTGCTTAAATGCTTTACAATTGTCAATCGAGTGGCCAGGCGCCCCCGAATGAAACTCGCATCTCACATTTGCATCGTAGCCAGGTGGAGGTGTCCCTGTCAAGGGAGCCAAAGTTCTCTTCTAAACTAGATGCAACTGAAGCAATGTCTGCAATAGCTGGGCGTATGACATAGGTGGGGTTTCAAGATGACGACTTGACAATGGTGCTTTAGCCTGGTACCTCCGGTACCCTTGTTGGTTCTGTTGCTGCTGCTGCTGAGGTTGCTGGATAGCAGGAATAGTAATACTAGCGACCTGCTGGCGCTGACTTTTTCCTTTTCCCTGAGCATTAGACACTGAGCTTGTCTCACCTTCGCGTCTCTTACCATTGTAAGGCTTCTTTCCCCCTCCAGCTGAAGGTACATATGCGCTCTGAATCTTTCCGAGTTTGATTCCATTCTCCACATGTTCTCCAGTGATTATGAGATCGAAAAAGTTTCCCGACATACCACTGACAAGCTTCTCATAATAAACTCCTGGAAGAGTAGCCACGAACATCTCGACAAGTTCTCGCTCAACCATCGGTGGCTGAACTCTCGCTTCCAGTTCATGCCACCTCTGAGCGTACTCTTTAAAGCCTTCGTTGTTCCTCTGGGCGTACTCTCCCTGTCATCCCCAGCTTGGTCATGTCAATGCCCATGGTATTCAAGTTCTCAAAACTCTTCATCTTGTCTTTGAGCGCTTTGAACCATAAACGAGCTTCATAATTGAGTTCTCCCTCGGCTCCTTTCATTGAGAATAAGACCTCTTGACGATCCTCCTTCCAAGGTTGACAGCCATTACCCTGAGCAAACCCAGCAGCATCAAGACCATGCAAATTACTAGCACCAGTGTTCGCAGCATTACCCGTTCCTCCAGTATTGCCATTACCTGTACCAACGTTACCATTGGCCTCAAAGTTGCCATTTCCGACTCCAATCATATTCCCATTAGCTCCTACATTAGTAACAACATTACCAGTGCCACTTCCATTCCCTCCAGTAACAGGGATGTTAGTATGAGGGATCTCAACAAGCGGAGGGTTTGCAACATTCCCATCTGTTGCACCCCAAAATTTCCTCAACATCTTTTACCTGGTTTATGTTTCATTGCATTATCATTTGCATAGTTCTATCATTTGCATATCATGGCATATCATTCATCCAACAGGATATCAAGTGTGATTATTATCAAGAGAAGCCTAGCAAGAAATCTTATCCAAGCTTGAGAAGTCATCCAAGTCATCAGGAAGTGGTGGGAGGTCTTGATCAGCTGAGGACCATCAATGGGATGTGAAGCATGAGGTATGAATATGAGATGTGTATAGAGTTCAAGGGGTGCCTAGAGATCCACGTTGGAGCTAAGTCAAGCCATTGTGTTAAATGCAAGAGCCACAGTTGAGGTGCAAGCAATTAGGGTTTCATCTGGATCAACCCTAGGTCAATTATGCAATTGAAAAGCATTCAAGCCTAATTTGAGGTCATTGAGTTCATGGAATGATGTGATAAGACATTTGTGGTGTTTTTTCAAGATCAAATCAAGAAGAGTCAAGAATGTGGGAAGTTGCTAAATTAGGGTTTCAGTGCAAATTACCTTGTTTAGTGCCTAACTTCAAGGCCATATAAGTCAAGATACAAGTTTCAAATGGATCTTTGGACAACATGAAACTTGTAGAGCATCTCAATACCTTTAATTTGAGTATTATAAGTCCTCAGGGGGATTTATAGAACTCAAGTTATGGTCCAGACAAGTTATAGGTCCTCAGATGATTCTGAAATTTGTCTGTGAAAATCATCTAACTTCAAGGCTATTTATGACCTAGAAGGATGTTTCACCTGAACTTTTGGTCAACATGAAAGTTGTTCCTCATGATCTTAGATTTCTAAATTGTACTAGAAGTCTTCCATCTGATTTGTATAACTCAAGTTATGAGGTTTACAAGTCAGGGGTATTTTGGGAAAGTGAGATTATAGGTCATTTTCAAGCATGGGCCAAAATCTCCAACTTGCAAGCTTCAAATGGAAAATTGTTCAACATGAAAGTTGCTTAGAATGATTTTTTGAGTACAATCAAGTGGTCATGAGAGTTTGTTTTGGCTCATATCAAAAAGTCCTTTGAAATGGCTTGAAAATGAAGAAATTTCAAATATGGAAAGGAGGGAAAAATGGGATTTTGAGTTAGATGACCAAAACCAAGCAAATGGGTACATTTTCTGACTAGAAATTTCATTTTGAACACTTTGAAACTTTTACATTTTTGATTTGAGGCATAACTCCATGACTTTCAATGTTGTTACTTCATGAACAAGTCACATATGCAAAATCATACACAAGGCAATTCAGGCCAATTTCTCCATCCAAACTCATTCTAAATGACATGTGCAAGGTGTTAGAAACTTCTAGAACCAATGCCAACCTTGAAATACACGACTGTCATAGTGAATTTTGAAGGAAAAATCAGAAAATGCAAATCACTGTTTTGGGCTTCAACTTGGATCCAAAGGCCCATGAAACTCTTTTATATATTCATTAGAGTGAGTTCAGATCAATTTTGAGCTTCATTTCGCGCCAGAGCAAGCAAGAGAAATTGAAATTTCACAACTGCAACTTGAAATCAGATTCTGAGTTTGGAGCCAATTCAAATAAAATTGAGGTGTGCAAGCTTTTTCTTGTAGATCATTGAAAGCTTCTGGAGCATTTGGAAGCAAGCCACGAGCTCTAAGTACCTTTGTCAACATATCTAGAGCAGGTTAGTAAATCTCCATACTCTACATGATTTAGAATGATTCATTTAGTTTTGAACTTGCTTTTAGAATCAGGAAGAGATGTAGATCGTTTCTGGATAGGAATTTGGACAATTAGAGACAATGTAGGATCATGTATGAATTCTGTTGAGGCACGATTTGGCTTGATCTTGAAGAATTGACATGAATTGGATAGATGATGATGACCTAGGAAGCATGAGGAACAATTTTGTGTATTTAGTTTAGGATTTGATGATGATCAGAATTGAGGTGCATTTGGAGTTTGCCTTCGAATTTTAAAACCTAGCCAGATCTAGAGGATTTTGAGTGGAGATTTGGATTGTACGTGAAAAACTGAGTTGATTTGGTATTTTGTTTGTCTTTTTTGGTTTCCTGAAACTGGACTCTCGCTGGAGAAGACAACCAGAGTCTTCTCCGGCCACCGCGCACCACCGCCCTGTGTCTCTACTCAGATGACCTGAAAAATGAAGAAGATGATGTGAGAGCCATTAGATCAACCTTGGACCATTGACTGACCACCAGATCGTGTGGCTGGGACTTGTTATTTTGTTGACTCCAGATTAATTCAAAACGCTGCGTTTAAATAAATGAGGTGGCAAGCTCTGGCGTATTGGATAGATTGACTGGTCTCCTGATCTAGTGGCTCATGTTTATTTCAGCATTTAATTCATTTTTATTTCATTTTGTTTTATTTTAATTGCATTGTTATTCCAAAAATCATATAAATTCCAATTTTGATCACAAAATTATTTTAAAAATATCCTCATGATCCTTATGGAATTTATGATTTTTTGGGATTAACAAAATACAATTTCATGCATTTTTCAATTTTTATTTGATTTTTCACATTTTATTTTGTTCTTTATTTTTGCATAATTGACTATCTGTTTTGTTGAATTTAGTTCTTCCCATTGGTGATGAGTTTGGCCTTGATTTTTTAATATGTGTTAGGGTAGACATGCATGTTCCTTTATAATATTTGGTGGATTTTTAGAACAAAATTAGGTTCTGTTTTAGGTATTGAGATTAGGACCCTCCCAAACTTGTGGATTACCTTGACCTATCTCAATGTAGAAATTGTTTAGATAACTTAGAAGTTGATTTAGGCTTCAATATTTTTAAACTATGTTTTTCAAACATGTATGTTCCCCTAGTAATTTAATTAGAATTTTATGATTTTGTTTGCTATTTTTGTTGAATTTTTCAAATTGCTTGTGTTTGTGTTGTTCTCTCTTGAGTACCTTTGCTTGTTTGGCTTGGTTGGTTACTTTGGAGCTTGCTTGGCTTGGATTTCTTTTTGGTGGAGCTTCTGGATTCATTTAAGATGCTTGGGAATGAGGATTGGAGCTTGTATTTGAAGGCTTTTCCTCTTGTGGAGCTTTTATTTAGGAGTTTAGAGAATTAGGGTTTTAGGAAGTGCCTTAGACCTAGTTTTGATTCTTTCTTCAAACATGGATTGCATTGTTTACCTCCATTCTATCCAATGACATAAAGTCCTCCTTGGCAAACTCCATCTATCCTTAGGAGGGATGAGTGGTATGCCCAAGTGAGTAGAACTTTGAGGATACCTTTCATTTGCAATGTTGAGTTCTTAGTGATTTCCTTTGGTTGTCATTAAGTTCTTTAACATTATAACTTGATCTTGATGATTGATCCTCTTCTTGGAGTGTTCTTGTTGGAGCTTGAAGATTGATGAAGCTTGAAGATAGAAGCTTGCTTGAGGATGAAGTCCTTGCTGTCAATTTTGTTGTCTATCCAACTTTGCTGTTTAGAGTTGTTGTTGTTGTTTGCTGTAGGAGTTAGTTGCTGCTGCTTGAGCTGCCTCCTCTGTGTCTTTTTTTTTCTCTGTATTGTTTGTTTGCTTGTGTTGATTACCCTTAGGTTAGAGGTGGAGCTTGTATCCTCTTGCCTATTGTTTTCTTCCTTTGCCTCTCTTATATTGTTGCATTGCATGTATTTTATTGTTTACTGTAATTGCTTGCTGTCTTTTGCTGTTTACCCCTAGGATCTCTGATTTCCTCTGTGCAAGAGGAAATTATGACAGACATTAGGTTTTGACCCATGCATGATAACATTAGGTTAGTATCCCTTTCAACCATAGGCTTTTTTAGAGCGTCTTTCTCTTCTCATCTCAAAGCAATTCAAAAACACAATAATAAGGATAACGCGTCCTGTACGCTACAAGCCTTAAGCTATTTGAGAAATGGTTGCTAGAGGGTCACTCTTCAGTAATCTGATTTCTTAGTATGGTACCCTTAGGGTGATATGCGACGTAGTCACTCTCAGATCACAAGTCTTTAGTGCAGTACAAGTTGCAAACCGACTAAAAAACAGTTCTTTCGTAAAAAAACTCAAACAAACATTCAAACTCTGTTTTTGTCCGCTTGGACCTTTAATCAGGAAAACCCTTTCTTAAGGAGATAAAAAACTGTCAGACAAGCTTGTGTCTTCCGTAGCCCGAACTACGTTTGCTCTGATCTTTCATGCCATATGAAAGTACGTAGGCACAAGATGCGATATCTTGGCGAGCAACCTTCCCTTCCTTTCCCGTAGGTAGGCGAACTACGTTGACTCTGATTTCTCATTTCAGACGGGAATACGTAAGCGTAAAGTGCGATACTTTGCCGAGTCATTTTCTTTTCTTTTTAACCCAGACCTGTAGAGTAGATAGAATAACACACCCTTAGATAGAAAACAAACGTGGATCCCGTCGAGTACGACGGACGTGAGGGGTGATAATACCTTCCCCTTGCGTAACCGACTCCCGAATCCAGGATTTGGTTGCGATGACCACTCCTTTCCCTCTTTGCGTTAGGTTTACTCTGAGCGTTTCCTTTCCCTTTTGTGGGATAAATAACGCACGGTGGCGACTCTTCTGTCATAGCTGGCGCCGATTTTCGCAGTAGCGACAGCTGACGACTCTGCTGGGGACTCCAACGGTTCCCTATGCGAGTCAATCCTAGCGCTTGTTTTCCCGTCTCGGGGTGTGGTATGTATTTACCTTTCTGCCTTTATTTTCAGTATTATATTATTATTGTTGTGCTGGGAAGAGGGTTAGATTGAGAGATAAGCCAGACCTGGGCTTGAGGTTGCACATAGACTTAGAAGTAGAGAGTAGTGGTTAGCCTGCTTGCTTAGCTCGCACCAGCTAGCCGCGAAATCTGCGCTCGGACGAGATTCTCTTTGATGCTTCTTGCCTGGCCCTTAGGGCTCGACAAGTTGTCTGACCCGAGGATTGTCGACTCTGGCGACCTATCAATTGGGATTCAGCTAAGTGAGGCCGCTTCAATGGATGATGATGCCACACCTTCTGGGTATCGTATCATCGCTCTTGAAAGTCTGTGACGTTGAACCCGCATAGGATGTCGTACCTCGTCTGCGAGTTAAGTACATACCTGTGAGGGGTAGGTAGGTCTGTTTGCAGGAAACCTTTGACCTCCGAGTACCTGGTTTATCTCTGTCAGTGAGATGTGGTTACAGGGTTCTTTTGAGTGTTTGGTTTGGTTTGAGACGAAGATTTGATGGTTCTCAGGCTTCAATACAGAGCAGCACAATTCATCAGCATTGCACTTGATCTCCTGTTTGCATATGCATGTGCATTTTCATGTTTGCATTTCATTAACGTGTATTTATGTTGCAGGTGTGATCATTCCCCTCTGATTCTAGTGTATCTTCTGGCCAGACATGGAGTCCATGAAGAGGACAGTTGCTTACCGGTTGCATTTGCCAAATATCAATTCCTTGCTGGGATTAGTTGCTCTAGCAGAGGAGAGAGTGAGGGCTGAGTTCAGAGTATCTTATGGGAGATTGCTTAGTTTGTTGTACATGCCTTCAGCATTTGAGACGACTGGGGTGTATACTTTGATGCAGTTTTATGAGCCTCAGCTGAGATGCTTCCTGTTTCCCGACTATATTCTGGCACCCACTTTGGAGGAGTATTTTGCAATGTTGGGAGTTCCTGTGTTAGACCAGATGCCCTTTATACATGTTGATGCTGAGCCTGAGTTGGCTACACTCACTGAGATTGTCAGTTTAGACGCTTCTGAGTTCCCTGGAGGTTTGGTCAAGCTGAACGGAGCTTATGGTTTTCACTTGTCTGTCCTGGTTGAGAAGGCTACACAGTGCGCGAAGAGTGGATGTTGGGTTGCCTTCAGTGCCATTCTAGCTGTCTGCATCTATGGGATTGTCTTGTTTCCCAATGTGCCAGACTTTGTTGACTCAGATGCCTTCTTGATTCTTGCCTCAAAGAATCCAGTTCCTACTCTCTTGGGGGATGCTTATCATTCTATTCACTATAAGAATGAGAAACATCGTGGAAAGAATGTTTCCTGCTGTCTTCCTCTCTTGTACCGGTGGTTCCAGGGGCATCTTCCGAAGACAAGGCCTTTTGTTGATGCTGTTGATACTTTGGATTGGTCTTCCCGGTTGATGGGGTTGTCTGCTGAGAACGTCATTTGGTTTGATCGGAGCATGCTTGACACTGATATTGTATATAGTTGCAGTGGCTTTCCGAATGTCCCTTTGATTGGACGGAAAGGCTGTATCAACTATAACCCTTCTCTGCTAGTGAGACAGTTTGGTTATGCCTTGAGAGATGCTCCTATTGAGGTTGAGATACAGGAATCTCTGTATCTCACGGGCTTATTAGACGAGGCTGTTTTGATCAGGTTGAGACATGCATGGGCTAACATCCATAGGAGAGGGAAAGCTTTGCTAGGTAAGAGCAATAGAAAAGCTTATGATCCTTATTTGGCTTGGATCCATGAGAGAGCTAGGATTTCCTCGATGCCATATCCTGCTGTGGAACCTTTGTATCTTCTAGTGATTGAGGTACCTACTTTGGTAGAGATTGAGAAGTATAACAAATTGTTGGCTGAAAACGAAGAATTGAAGAAAGCCAATGATGAGTTAGAGAAAGAGATCTTCCAGTTGCGTCATGAGAAGAATGAAGCTACCTTCACTGGGAAGGAACAGACTGAGTTGATTAATAGGTTGGCTTCAGATTTGACTGAAGAGACCAACAAAAGGGAAAAAGTGGGAGTAGCCTTGAACGGTGTTAGCAAGGTGCTTGCTTCCAAGAAGGAACTTTTAAACAAAGCTTATTCACGACTCGGCAAGTGGGAAACATTGTGGAATACCATGCTTACCAAGCGGAAGGAGCGTGAAGATGAGCTGAAGCTGCAGATTGCCACGCTAGAGGCGCAAATTAGAGCCCAGGATGCAAGGATTGCTGAAGACATATCACTTAGGAGCGCTGTTGAGCTTAGAGTAAGTGACCTTGGCAAGGAGCTGAGAGGTTGTGAATCGAAGGCCGGCTCCAAGAGATGCATACTCGACGAGTGTTTTGGCGAAGGAACCTGCAAGGACGATGCCAAAAAGCTGAGATCCACGGCTGAGCAACATGCATTACTGATACAGGAGCTGATCTCCCGACTAGGCTATTCGGAGACGTTGAGAATATTGGAAGATGTCAGAGCGCGTCATTTGGCCTGATTTATCTTTGCTTTGATTTTGTTATCAGTACTTGTATTTTGACCATCGCTAGGATTGTTGGCCGAGGTCTTTTCAGCTGTATTCAGTTGTACTCCTGTACTTTGCCTCTTGGCATTTGTCTATGTATGAGGATTTTCTGATTCCTTGCTTGCTTGATTGAGACTCCATTGTCGTGATGGCCTTCTCTCTGAAACTAGAATCGGGGGGAAGATAACCTGTAGCATATTTATACATTTGCATCTGCATATTGCATGACCAGTGTTTTTTGAATCTGTATCTTATTTCCTGCATCTCACAGGTTTCAGGATTGACAACCCGAGAACGCACCGTTATTCTACCAGGAACAACTGCAAGAGAATCATGGATCAAGTTCAAGTCGAGATGCAGGAAATTCGTGAGAAGTTGGCACTTTTCATGTAAGCAATGGAAACTGTGGTCAAGGGCCAGGAGAATCTCCAGACTCTGGTACAACCATTGTTGGTGCGGGCGAATGGAAATACTGATTATCACTCTGTTGGAACTCCTCACAGGGAGGATGGGATACCTACGGTGGTCGTTCCCACAAGTGGTGGAGTTGGTGTCGGTGATGGCAAGGGCAATGAAAATACCAGCATTGGTGCTGGTAATGGTAACACTGGTATTGGTAACACTGGTACTGGAAATGCTGGAAATGGTGATGGGAATGTTGTTAACGATACTGGCAATGTTGGAGATGCTAATCAAGGGTTAGATGACAACACTGGTTTTGGAAACAATAACCAAGGGTTTGGCATTGGTAATCGTGATGGTAATTTTGGTTTCAACAATCAAGGCTTTGGCTACGATGGCTATGGTAACAACAATCAAGGGTATGGATACGGTGATGTTGGCTTTGGTAACATGAACAACAACGGTGTTGGGATGGTGCCTTTCAACACTGGTTATGGACTAGGGGGGGTCAACCAAGGATTCGGTAATAGAGGACGGGGTCCTATTTTCAATCAACAAGGATATGGCCGTAACGCTGGTTACGAGGGATATGGCAATGAGAATCTGAACTGGGGCGAGGATCGTCAGGAAGATGCCTTCTCCGGGCAAGGCGTGGGATTTGAAAGGCCTAATGATAATGATAGGAGGTTCAAAATGCCGGAAGAGCAGATCAAAGGGATAGCCAATTAGAACTCTGCTGGGTTAGATATGACTACCATGGGACTAGTGCCTGGGCTGAGGGTGCCTTTGAAATTCAAAGCTCCAACATTTGACAAGTATAAGGGGGATACATGCCCTAGAGTTCATGTACGTTCTTATTACAGAAGAATGTCTGCATACTCTGACGACGAGAAGATGCTTATGCATTTCTTTCAAGACAGTTTATCGGGACCATCGCTGGAATGGTACATGGGACTGGAGCCCACCCAAATTAGAAGCTGGAAAGAATTGGCTGATGCTTTTGTTAAACATTACCAGTATAATAGTGACTTGGCGCCAAACAGGGTTCAACTGCAGAGTTTGCCTCAGAAGAATGGTGAGAGCTTCAAAGAGTATGCGCAACGTTGGCGTGATATTGCGGCTAGGGTTCATCCCCCGTTGGTTGAAAGAGAGTTTATTGATATGTTTATTGGAACATTCTCTGGAGTGTATTACGACAAATTGCTTAATGTCTCGATGGGTAGTTTCTCCGACATGATTCTCATGGGAGAACGAATTGAAAACGGGATTAAGATCGGGAAGATTCAGGCAGGTGAACCCACCTCAGCTGGAGGTGCAAGGATAGCCTTTGGGGGAAGGAGAGAAGGCGACGCCAGTGTAGTATATGGTGGTCGAGGTCGTGGAAGAGGAAGGAATCATTATCAGTCACAGCAAGTTGCTAGTGTTACTATTCCGATACCTCAGCAAAAACAACAACAATAACAACAACAACAACAACGACAACAACAGCCGCAGCAACAGAGAATGCACCCTGCTCAGCATAGAATTCAAGAGGGTAGGCCGAAGAGAGTATTTGAAGCACCTCCTTCAACTTATGCTGAACTGCTTCAAACGCTGTTGGGTTTGAATCTGGTTAAAAAGAGAACGATGGCCCCGTTGATGGGCACTCCTCCATTTGGTTTTGACGCTGGTAAACATTGTGATTTTCATTCCGGGGCGCCCGAACATGATATTGAAGGTTGCCATGCTTTCAAACATAAGGTTCAAGATCTGCTTGATAGTAAGGCTATTAACTTTGGTCAGGATGGTCCTAATATTGTACAACAACCCATGTCGAATCATGGAGCGAATGCTATCATAACAGAAGAGAATTTGAACTTGATTATGGATGTGAATAAATTGAAGACACCGTTGAGTTGTGTTAAAAGCAGATTGTTGAAAGGGGGTGTATTCCCCGGATGTGACGAATATTGTCTGGATTGCTGGACCCAACCAGAGGGTTGCTCTGATTTGCAAAGAGGTATCCAAGCTATGATAGATGAGGGGATTTTGCAATTTGATCGGACTGCTGTTGAAAAGCCTGTTGAGGTATTGTTTGAAAAGCAGGGTGAGATTGCGACTGTTACAATCCCAAGGAAGACTATTACGATATCGACGCCTGCCAAGCGGCCGACTATCACAATAACAAAAGCAGGACCTGTTCCTTTTGAGAGTACAAAAGTTGTTCCATGGACATATGGGTTAGAAGCGTATTGTAATGGAGAAAAGATTGAGGTGAATAGCCGGCCGGCAGGGGCAGTTGACAATGTTGTTGGAACGGGAGGCATGACCCGTAGTTGAAGAATCTTCACCGCACCTGAAGTTGAAGCAGAGAAAATTGCTAAAGGAAAAGCCAAGGTGAATGAAAGTGGACCATCCCAGTTGAAAGAGAAAGACACGTCGCTCAAGGACGTAGAAGAGTTCATGAGGCTAATTTGCAAGAGCGATTATAATATTGTTGAGCACTTACAACAGACACCCTCAAAAATTTCAATCCTATCTTTGTTGTTTTGTTCTGAGGCTCATCGAAACGCTTTGTTGAAGATATTGGACACGTCATTTGTACCTCAGGAGGTTTCTGTCAACCAGCTAGAGGGGGTACTGGCGCATGTCAATGCTGGACATAGTTTGGGTTTCACTGATTTTGATATAACACCCAGAGGCCGAGAGCATAATATGGCTTTGGACATATCGGTGGAATGCCTGGGCACCGTAATGTCGCATGTTCTTGTCGATACCGGATAATCTCTGAATGTATTGCCTAAGAAGGCTATGATGAAGTTGGATATCCGGGGAATTATTTGTACGCCAAGTGACTTAGTTGTAAGGGCGTTTGATGGAACGAGAAGGTCGGTGTTTGGATCAATAAGGTTGTCGTTGCAGGTCGGGCCGGAATATTTGGCACTGAATTTTATATCATGGATATTCATCCATCCTATAGTTGTTTACTTGGGCTTCCATGGATACACTCTGCAGGGGTTGTGACGTCCACGCTGCATCAGAAGCTTAAGTTTGAAGCCGGTGGTGGCATCGTTACTATTTGTAGGGAAGAGGACATCTTGGTCAGTCATCTCTCATCATTCAAGTACGTTGAAGTGGATGGAGAAATCCACGAAATGCCCTGCCAAGCCTTCGAAGGGTTGCAAATCAAAGACAAGTCCAGTGTTCCCAGCAAGATGCCAGAGGTTGCTGTGGCTTCGTACAAAGACGCTCAAGCGTTGGTTCAGACTGGGTGATACCAAGGGTTGGGGTCAAGTGCTGGAAATTCCTGTCAAGATGGACATGTTTGGACTAGGGTACCGCCCAACAACAGCATCTTCTTCACAGAAAGCACCCAAGTTCAAAGGACCGGTGGTGATTACTCTAAAGGGAGTCTGCTTTGAGACGATTAATGATGTTTCTGACTCTGAAGACGGACATAGTGATTGCGACATGGACACATGGATCAAGCCTAGCGTGCCAGGACAAAGTCTCTGCAACTGGTCCATCCGGGAAATTGTCCCAGTGACTACAAAACAGTAATGATTTGTTTTCTTGATTATTGTAGAATCCTGTGTCCCTACCCGGGGCATAGTGATTTTGTTTTAGGGCCACCTGCTTATGTGTATGCACTGTTTAATCATTGATTAAAGGCGTTTTCTCATACAAAATTTGTGTTCCCTATTTTTCCTGTTTTTATTTTAACAATAAATGGCAACGTGGTTATGAGCTTTGTTTGCACTCATTTGAAGCATTTAACCATTTCCTTTGCAGGATTCATATTTCAGATGACACCGAACACGAACTTCCTATGACTCGCTTTGACTTTGAGCACCCGGTATTTCAAGCTGAGGAAGAGATTGTTGAGGATAGCGACTTGTCGGAAGAGCTGACTCGACTGTTGAAACAGGGAAGAAAGAATCATTCTGCCTCATCAGGAAGAGATTGAGATTATCAACGTGGGGTCTGAGGGAGTTGTCAGGAACATCCGGATAGGGGCTGCACTGCAAAGCGACATCAAGCAGGGTCTGATTGAGATGTTGCAAGAGTAGAGTGATATCTTTGCTTGGTCGTACGAGGATATGCCAGGATTGGATACTGACATGGTTGTTCATCGTCTGCCATTGCGAGAAGAATGTTCCTCTGTTAAGCAGAAACTCAAAAGAACCAGACCAGATATGTCTGTGAAGATTAAGGAGGATGTTCAGAAATAGTGGGATGCTGGTTTCCTTGCTGTTACAACTTATCCCTCATGGGTCGCCAATATAGTACCGGTACCAAAGAAAGACGGTAAGGTACGGATGTGCATAGACTATCGTGATTTGAATAGGGCGAGCCCAAAGGACGACTTTCCTCTTCCTCATATCGATGTGCTGGTCGATAACACTGCTCAATTCTCCGTATTCTCCTTCATGGATGGCTTCTCGGGCTATAATCAGATAAGAATGGCGCCAGAAGACATGGAGAAAACAACCTTCATTACCCCATGGGGAACATTTTGTTACAAAGTGATGCCCTTTGGTTTGAAGAACGCTGGGGCAACATATCAACATGCAATGACGACGCTCTTTCATGACATGATGCATAAAGAGATCGAGGTTTATGTTGATGATATGATTGCCAAATCCCAGACGGAGGAAGAACATTTGGTTAATCTGCTGAAATTGTTCAAGAGGCTTAGGAAATTCAGGCTGAGGCTGAATCATAACAAGTGCACCTTCGGGGTGAGATATGGTAAACTATTGGGGTTTATTGTGAGCAAAAAAGGAATTGAGGTTGATCCTGCTAAGATAAAAGCAATACAAGAAATGCCAACGCCTAAAACAGAAAAAGAGGTGCGTGGGTTTTTAGGGAGGTTGAACTACATTGCTCGGTTCATATCTCACCTAACCGCTACATGCAAGCCATTATTCAAATTGTTGAAAAAGAATCAGGCAGTGACCTAGAATGAAGATTGTCAAAGGGCGTTGAAAAAATAAAAGAATATTTGCAAGAACCTCCAATATTGATACCCCCAGTAGCCGGGAGACCATTGATTATGTATTTGACAGTTCTTGAGAAAAGTATGGGTTGTGTTCTCGGTCAACATGACGAGACTGGACGGTAAAGAGCATGCGATTTACTACTTGAGTAAAACGTTCACAGATTGTGAATCCCGTTACTCAATGCTCGAAAAGACGTGTTGTGCGCTAGCCTGGGCTGCCAAATGTTTGAGACAATACATGTTAAATCATACAACCATGCTAATTTCAAAGATGGATTCGATCAAATACATATTTGAAAAGCAAGCACTCTCCGGGAGGATTGCTCGATGGCAGATGGTGCTGACAGAATACGATATTCAATATGTTTCTCAAAAGGCTATCAAAGGTAGTGTTCTGTCAAAATACCTAGCTGAGCAGCCAATTGATGATTATCAACCAATGAGGTTTGATTTTCCTGACGAGGATATCATGTACTTGAAAATGAAAGATTGTGATTAGTCGTTGCCGGATGAAGGTCCATAGTTGGGTTCTAAATGGCAGTTGATATTTGACGGCGCTATTAACTCCTACGGTAGTGGAATAGGGGCAATTATCACTACTCCTCAAGGGACGCACATTCCCTTTACTGCCAGATTGACCTTCCCCGTTACCAATAATGAGGCTGAATATGAGGCGTGCATCATGGGTCTTGAGGAGGCTATTGATTTGAGAATCAAATATATGTATACGGGGACTCTGCTCTAGTGGTCAACTAGATTAAAGGAGAATGAGAGACTCGGCAGCCCAATTTGATACCCTATATGAATTATGCAAGGAGACTGTTGCCTTTCTTTGACAAGGTGGAATTGCATCACGTGCCACGAGCAGAAAATCAGATGGCCGACGCGCTCGCGACGTTGTCTTCAATGTATAAAGTTAATTTCTGGAATGAGGCTCCCAGGATTGTTATCTCTCGCCTTGATAGGCCCGCCTTCATATTCGCCATTGAGGAAGCATCCGATGGCAAACCGTGGTATTTCGATATCCAGAATTTCCTGAAGAACCAAGAGTATCTGGATGGGGCGTCTAGTCGAGATCAGAAGACTCTTAGGAGATTGGCTGGCAATTTTTATTTGAATCGGATGACGTCCTGTACAAGAGAAACCACGACTTGGTGTTGTTGCAATGTGTGGACGAGAAAGAGGCTAAGCCGCTCATGGAAGAGATCCATGAAGGTACATTTGGTACGCATGCTGATGGACATGCAATGACGAGAAAACTGTTGCGGGTAGGTTACTATGGGCTAACGATGGAAACAGATTGTTTCAAGTTTGCGAAGCGGTGCCATAAATGTCAAATTTATGCGGACAAAATTCATGTGCCTCCGAGCCCTTTGAATGTTATGGCATCACCGTGGCCTTTCTCGATGTGGGGAATTGATATGATTGGAAAGATTGAGCCCACGACATCAAACATACACCGATTCATTTTGGTAGCTATTGATTACTTCACCAAATGGGTGGAAGCAGCGTTATATGCTAATGTCACCAAACAAGTGGTAGCCAGATTTATCAAAAGAGATATTATCTGCAGATATGGAATCCCGGAGCGGATTATCACCGACAACGGCTCAAACTTGAATAACAAGATGATGAAAGAGCTGTGTCAGAATTTCAAGATCGAGCATCGCGACTCTTCTCCTTATCGGCCCAAGATGAATGGTGTTGTCGAAGGGGCCAATAAGAACATAAAGAAGATTGTTCAGAAGATGGTTGTGACTTACAAGGACTGGCATGAAATGTTGCCTTTCGCTTTGCACGGTTATCGTACGACGGTACGCACATCAACCGGAGCAACTCCTTTCTCATTGGTGTATGGCATGGAGGCAGTGTTACCATTGGAGGTTGAGATTCCTTCTTTGAGGGTTTTACGCGATGTTCAACTTGATGAGGCAGAATGGGTAAAAGATAAACTGAACCAGCTCAGTTTAATGGATGAGAAGATATTGGCTTCTCTCGCATATGGTCGGTTGTATCAGAGCCGGATGAAGAAAGCTTATGATAAGAAGGTATGTCCTCGAAGCTTTCAGACGGGCGATCTTGTGTTGAAAAGGATTCTCCACCACAATCAGATCACATGGGCAAATGGACTCCCAACTACGAGGGTCCATATGTCGTCAGAAAGGTTTTCTCTGGAGGAGCCTTGTTGTTATCCACCATGGATGGTGAGGACTTTATGTCTCCTGTGAATTCGGACGCAGTTAAAAAATACTTTGCTTAAAGTGACCCGCTGGACAGAAAAAGAGAGTCTAGGCAAAAATGGGGGCATCTCGGCGAACCATAAAAAAGGAATAAAAGGTTCGGGAAAAAGTTAGGGATAAAGTTGAAAAAATGTACACCCGCGAAGTTGAAAACCTGAAAAGGGCAATTTCGGCAAAAAAGGGTATCCCGGTGAATTGAAAACCCGCAAAGGGCGATTCGCGCAGAAGTTAGGGATTGAAAAAGCAAATGACTGCGGTCTGAGTTTGATAATGCATTGCTTAAGTGGCCTGGGAGTACCTGAGGGGCGTTCATCTAAAACAATCTCTTCCGAAGATCGAGTATTGGGAAAGCGCCAGAGTCGGGCGAGTCATAGGAGAATTAGCTCATGGTGTTTGTCTGTACCGCATTGCCGACATGTATATCAAATTTATTTTGTATTTTTCTTTGTGCTTCTTGTACATATATTGTATTTTGCTTGTGCGTAACTTCCTCTTTTCAGGAGTTACATATAGTGTACAAAGCTTTGCCTATTTACAGGCCCATTCAATAAAGCATGTTATTCAGTACTTGATGCTTGTTCTTTACTGTTTTGTTTGTGAAAAACGTCGATGTTTTTGATGAACTTGCACTTGCATAAACTTGCTGGCCCTTGCCAATAATTGCCAAAACTTCGAATTGACTGAATGAATGTCACAAATATTAACTCGGATAGATTTTGTTGTGTAGATTTGTTTTGTCTCGTTTGTGTTTTGTAGGGTCCTTACCTTTGAAGCAAACGGTCAGGAAGTGTATTCCCCAGCCAAAGTCTCTTGACGTAGGGCCTGACTTCAATTGATGTCGTTCCTTAGCAAGTCGTATCTTAGCCCTAGAGAGTGGAGACGGCGCTTATTCCTACCAAATATGGAATTGTCCTCCTCGAGAGAGTATCACCAGGAATGTCGCCTGAAGAGTATCCTCAGGGAAGTTGTCCATAGGATATCCCCAGCAAGTCAAAATCAATATCCCCGGCAGAGGATGCCTCCCCAGAGGATGGTTATCCCTTTCCCCGCATGATGTCATTCTTCCGTCAAGATGATTATCCTCAGCAGAGTTTGTAGCTCTGAGGTTGTAGACTGTGTCCCGACAGTGTAGTTCTTCCCCCATAAGGGTCGCATCTTTCCCCAGCAGGGTTTGTGTTTTCTTCCCGAATGTATGATCTCTCCCCCAGCAGATTTGGTTGTTGTTTCCGGCATTTATTTTGCCGGAATACTTTGTGATACCCGTTCATCCCCAGCGGAGTTGGTTTTGTTCTTAGCCATTTCATACCGGAGTGTTTCTCAGCAGTTTGAGCCTGCATTAACATTTGCACATATCATCATATTTGCATCTACCCAAACGCGTAGCATTTCCATGTCGAATGGAGCATTACGCCATTGTCAAACATGCGCATTTTGAAACATAAGCCAGGTTGGTTAACCTCATGTTTTCAAGTGTTGTTTTCCCTGCAGGTGGAGGGAGCTCTTGCTCAGATTAATTACCAGATAAGCAAGGTCTCGGCGTGAGACGTGTAATGATAATGTTCGTTTTGTCATTATTCCCCACAGAGTTGCTTGGTTAAGTTTCTCTTACCCCTCCAGCGGAGTATTTCTTCAAAATTGTTGTTATGACAGTATCAAAAGATTTCGTGTATCAAAAGATTTCGTGAATCAATTTTTGGAAGTTGCCGCCTATGTCGAAATAGGTGTCTGGCAGTTTGGGTTCAGAAATCCGCAGTAGAGTCCTTCTCAGATTTGCTGCCATGTCCGCGCTAAAATTTGAAGATTGGACCAGTATTTTGTTACCCATTTGATTGATGGATTTAGCTACCGTAAAGATAGGCAGAGAAGCTGTATTCGGAAGTGATTTTCCTATGTCAGACATAGTAATTCCCATAGTGGTGACGGAGTTATTTTCCTGTATGGACAGAGTTATTTCCCGTAGTGGTGACGGAGTTATTTTCCTGTGTCGGACAGAGTTATTTACCGTAGTGGTGACGGAGTTATTTTCCTGTATTGGACAGAGTTATTTCCGTAGTGGTGACGGAGTTATTTTCCTGTGTCGGACAGAGTTATTTTCCCGTAGTGGCGACGGAGTTATTTTCCTGTAATGGACAGAGTTATTTCCCGTAGTGGTGACAGAGTTATTTTCCTGTATTGGACAAAGTTATTTCCCGTAATGGTGACAGAGTTATTTTCCTGTATTGGACAGAGTTATCTCCCGTAGTGGTGACGGAGTTATTTTCTGTATTGGACAGAGTTATCTCCCGTAGTGGTGACAGAGTTATTTTCCTGTGTCGGACAGAGTTATTTCCCGTAGTGGTGACGGAGCTATTTTCCTGTATTGGACAGAGTTATCTCCCGTAGTGGTGACAGAGTTATTTTCCTGTATTATCGGCAGAGTTAGTTCCTGTGTTGTTGGCAGAGTTATTTCTTATTTTGATAAAACTATTTTCTCAGTGGAAGTCGACGGAGTTATTTCCCTGTGTTGTTGGCAGAGTTTATTTCCCCGAGTAAAAGCGTCCGAAAAGATTGTTACCTGTAATGGACAGAGATCGCGCCTGTGTTGACAGAGATGGTTACTTGTGATTGACAGTGATTGTTACTCATACGGACGGAGTTATTATCCGTAATTGATGGATTATCCTCAGTGGAGTTGGTTACCTGTGACTGATAGAGATCGTTATCCAATTATAGACGGAATTGTACCATGTCTGATGGAGTCCTCCTCGTGTTGAAGAAGTTTAGTCCCGTTGTGGACGAAGTTGTTCTTGTAAAGTTAATTCGATGCCTGTGGCGTCACACAGGGATTTAATGCTGAAATCAAAAGTTTTATTAGAAGATTGATCAGTTGTTGCCATAACAAATGGGTTCAGCACAACGGATGTTGTTCACTAAGCAGTTTTTGAAGTTCGTGTCTGCAGTTGGCAAATTTTTGGATTTCTTGGTATTCAACCGTCATTTACCTCGATTGCTTGAAGGTCGTTCGCTCTTCACCAGTCGGGTCCAAGCCGTTTGAATAGGGGCAGCTGTTGCACCCCAAAATTTGCTCAACATCTTTTACCTGGTTTATGTTTCATTGCATTATCATTGCATAGTTCTATCATTTTCATATCATGGCATATCATTCATCCAACAGGAGATCAAGTGTGATTATTATCAAGAGAAGCCTAGCAAGAAATCTTATCCAAGCTTGAGAAGTCATCCAAGTCATCAGGAGGAGGTGGGAGGTCTTGATCAGCTGAGGACCATCAATGGGATGTGAAGCATGAGGTGTGAATATGAGATGTGTATAGAGTTCATGGGGTGCCTAGAGAGCCATGTTGGAGCTAAGTCAAGCCATTGTGTCAAATGCAAGAGCCACAGTGAGGTGCAAGCAATTAGGGTTTCATCTGGATCAACCCTAGGTCAATTATGCAATTGAAAAGCATTCAAGCCTACTTTGAGGTCATGGAGTTCATGGAATGATGTGATAAGACATTTGTGGTGTTTTGCCAAGATCAAATCAAGAAGAGTCAAGAATGTGGGAAGTTGCTAAATTAGGGTTCAGTGCAAATTACCCTGTTTAGTGCCTAACTTCAAGGCCACATAAGTCAAGATACAAGTTTAAAATGAATCTTTGTCCAACAAGAAACTTGTACAGGCATCTCAATACCTTTATTTGAGTACTAGAAGTCCTCAAGGGGATGTATAGAACTCAAGTTATGGTCTAGACAAGTTATAGGTCCTCAGATGATTCTGAAATTTGTCTGTGAAAATCATCTGACTTCAAGGCTATTTTTGACCTAGAAGGATGTTTCACCTGAACTTTTGGTCAACATGATAGTTGTTCCTCATGATCTTAGCTTTCTAAATTGTACTAGAAGTCTTCCATCTGATTTGTAGAACACAAGTTATGAGGTTTACAAGTCAGGGGTATTTTGGGAAAGTGAGATTATAGGTCATTTTCAAGCATGGGCCAAAATCTCCAACTTGCAAGCTTCAAATGGAAAATTTTTCAACATGAAAGTTTCTTAGAATGATGTTTTGAGTGCAATCAAGGGGTCATGAGAGTTTGTTTTGGCTCATATCAAAAAGTCCTTTGAAATGGCTTTGAAAATGAAGAAGAAATTTCAAATATGGAAAGGAGGGAAAAATGGGATTTTAAGTTAGATGACCAAAACCAAGCAAATGGGTACATTTTCTGACTAGAAATTTCATTTTGAACACTTTGACACTTTTACATTTTTGATTTGAGGCATAACTCCATGACTTTCAATGTTGTTACTTCATGAACAAGTCACATATGCAAAATCATTACACAAGGCAATTCAGACCAATTTCTCCATCCAAACTCATTCTAAATGACATGTGCAAGGTGTTATAAACTTCTAGAACCAATGCCAAGCTTGCAATACACGACTCTCATAGTGAATTTTGAAGGAAAAATTAGAAAATGCAAATCACTGTTTTGGGCTTCAACTTGGATCCAAAGGCCCATGAAACTCTTCTATATATTCATTAGAGTGAGTTCAGATCAATTTGAGCTTCATTTCGCGCCAGAGCAAGCAAGAGCAATTGAAATTTCACAGCTGCAACTTGAAATCGGATTCTGAGTTTGGAGCCAATTCAAGCAAAATTGAGGTGTGCAAGCTCTTTCTTGTAGATCATTGAAAGTTTCTGGAGGCATTTGGAAGCAAGCCACGAGCTCTAGTACCTCTATCAATAGATCTAGAGCAGGTTAGTAAATCTCCATATTCTACATGATTTAGAATGATTCATTTAGTTTTGAACTTGCTTTTAGAATCAGGAAGAGATGTAGATCGTTTTTG
>CAWUDS030006658.1:1596387-1663042 GCA_963859935.3 Lathyrus sativus
TTTTTAGAACAATATTAGGTTCTGTTTTCGGTATTGAGATTAGGACCCTCCCAAACTTGTGGATTACCTTGACCTATCTTAATGTAGAAATTGTTTAGATAACTTAGAAGTTGATTTAGGTTTCAATATCTTTACACTAGGTTTTTAAAACATGTATGTTCCGCTAGGAATTTAATTAGAATTTTATGATTTTGTTTGCTATTTTTGTTGAATTTTGAAAATTGCTTGTGTTTGTGTTGTTCTCTCTTGAGTACCTTTGCTTGTTTGGCTTGTTTGGTTACTTTGGAGCTTGCTTGGCTTGGATTTCTTTTCGGTGGAGCTTTTGGATTCATTGAAGATTCTTGTGAATGAGGATTGGAGCTTGGATTTGAAGGCTTTTCCTCTTGTGGAGCTTTTGTTTAGGAGCTTAGAGAATTAGGGTTTTAGGAAGTGCCTTAGACCTAGTTTTGATTCTTTCTTCAAACATGGAGTGCATTGTTTGCCTCCATTCTATCCAATGACATAAATTCATCCTTGGGAAACTACATCTCTCCTTAGGAGGGATGAGTGGTATGCCCAAGTGAGTAGAACTTTGAGGATACCTTTCATTTGCAATGTTGAGTTCTTAGTGATTTCCTTTGGTTGTCATTAAGTTCTTTAACATTATAACTTGATCTTGATGATTGATCCTCTTCTTGCAGTGTTCTTGTTGGAGCTTGAAGATTGAGGAAGCTAGAAGATAGAAGCTTGCTTGAAGATGAAGTCCTTGCTGTCAATTTTGCTGTCTATCCAACTTTGTTGTTTAGAGCTGTTGTTGATGTTTGCTGTAGGAGTTAGTTGCTGCTGCTTGGGCTGCCTCCTCTGTGTCTTTTGTTTTTCTCTATATTGTTTGTTTGCTTGTGTTGATTACCCTTAGGTTAGAGGTGGAACTTGTCTCCTCTTTCCTATTGTTTTCTTCCTTTGCCTCTCTTATATTGTTGCATTGCATGTATTTTATTGTTTACTATAATTGCTTACTGTCTTTTGCTGTTTATCCCTAGGATCTCTGATTTCCTCTGTGCAAGAGGAAATTATGATAGACATTAGGTTCTGACCCGTGCATGATAACATTAGGTTAGTATCCCTTTCAACCATAGGATTTTTTAGAGCATCTTTCTCTTCTCATCTCAAAGCAATTCAAAAACACAGTAATAAGGATAACGCGTGTTGTACGCTACAAGCCTTAAGCTATTTGAGGAAAGGTTGCTGGAGGGTCACTCTTCAGTAATCTGATTGCTTAGTATGGTACCCTTAGGGTGACATGCGACGTAGTCACTCTCAGATCACAAGTTGCAAACAGACTAAAAAACAGTTCCTTCGTAAAAAACTCAAACAAACATTCAAACTCTGTTTTGTCCGCTTGGACCTTTAATCAGGAAAACCCTTTCTTAAGGAGATAAAAAACTGTCAGACAAGCTTGTGTCTTCCGTAGCTCGAACTACGTTTGCTCTGATCTTTCATTCCGTATGAAAGTACGTAGGCACAAGATGCGATATCTTGGCGAGCAACCTTCCCCTCCTTTCCCGTAGGTAGGCGAACTACGTTGACTCTGATTTCTCGTTTCAGACGGGAATACGTAGGCATAAAATGTGATACTTTGCCGAGTCATTTTCTTTTCTTTTTAACCCAGACCTGTAGAGTAAATAGAATAACACACCCTTAGATAGAAAACAAGCGTGGATCCCGTCGAGTACGACGGACGTGAGGGGTGTTAATACCTTCCCCTTACGTAACCGACTCTCGAATCCAGGATTTGGTTGCGATGACCACTCCTTTCCCTCTTTGTGTTAGGTTTACTCTGAGCGTTTCCTTTCCCTTTTGTGGGATAAATAACGCACGGTGGCGACTCTTCTGTCATAGCCGACACCGATTTTTGCAGTAGCGACACCATCGTGTAGCACGCCGTTGCTGTCGACGCGTGCAATCGAAGGTTACACCAGTGTTCTAAGTTGATCCTTGCCATTGGCGACCACTTGCATGAGGTCCATAAAACGGTCCATCCTCTCCCTGAGCTCTTAAATGTCAGTCTGAACCTGTTCCATTACTCTGACCTGATTTTCTCTGGTAGAATACCGGTGAATCTGTGTTTTCTCAATCCTAAAAACAAACCTGTAAACACAAAGGGTTAGCTAAATAGAACAAAGGCCCGTGCTATGTGTCGCTTGCGCGAAAATAAGGTGCCGGCACAACAGAAGAGTCGCCACCTTTCGTTATTTATCCCTCAGAGCGGGAAAGGAAACGATCGGAAAAAACCTGACGAAAAAGGGTAAGACAAGGTCGTCGCAACCATTGTCTGGGTTCGGGAGTCGGTTACGCAAGGGGAAGGTATTAGCACCCCTCACGTCTGTCGTACTCGACGGGATCCTCACTTGTTTGTTTACTTGGACGAGTTGGTTATAATCTATCTACCTATCAAGGCTGGCTGAAAAAGAAAAGAAAAATGACTCGGCAAAGCGTCGCACTTTATGCCTACGTATTCTCATCAGAGAATGAGAAGTCAGAGTCAACGTAGTTCGGCCTATGAAGGGTTATGGGGGAAGGTAGCTCGCCAAGACATCGCCATCTTGTGCCTACGTACTCTCAATAGGTATGAGAGATCAGAGCTCACGTAGTTCGGGAAACTACGGTTTATTTCCTGTTTTTTACGAAAGAAGTGTTTTTTTTATTGTGTTTGCGATTTCAACTGCACTAGAGACTATGACCTGAGAGTGAATGCGTCGCATGTCACCCAAAGGGTACCATACTAAACATCCAGACTGTGGAAAAGAAGCTCTCCCACAATCCTTTCTCAGATAGCTTAAGGCTCGTAACGTACGAAAGAAATCATTCATGATTACTGTATCTTAAACTGTCTTGAGATGAGAAAAGAACAGGCCCAACTAGGAGGGAGACTATCAAGTCCTACTGTTGTCATGCCATGGATTCATCCTATGGTTGAGGTTTGAACAGGGAACTCCTAGATGTTGTCATGCATAGGTTTCAACCTAAAAGTCTATCATCAAATCCTCATCAAAGGAAGTGAGAGTCCTAAGGGATCATGTCAATGATACACCAAAGCAGACAAAAGCATCAGCTTTAACAGTAAAATGCATGCAATGCAAGTAAGGGAGGAAATGTGTGTGGGGCTTCAGCCTCCACAAGCTCGTCTCAACCTCAAGCCAGTTATGAAATAACAGTAATCATACTGAAAAATAAACAACATGCTATCAAGCAATAAACAGTAAACTGCAATCATACAGATAAATGAAATACAATGCCATCAGGCAAACAAACCATATGGGCAAGGGAGCTGGGCTCTACCGAATACCCGCAAGCAAAGCCACACAGTAACAATACAAGCAGATGCACTCATGCTCTTAGACTGAACTGATTCTAGATGAGCTTATTCTAATGCAACAGACAAATCAGACAAAACAAACAATACATCAAAGAAAACAGAAGAAAGCTTCAGCTCCTCCAGCAGCTACTCAGTCTTCAGACTTCAGAGATCACTTGCTTTCCAGGTATCAACCCTACAATATGAGTATCAACTCATCTTCCCCCTTAAGCTTCAGCTTCTTTGATCAGCTCCACCTTCAGGCTTCACTATCTTCAGGGATCCTCAGGCATCAACTTGATCTTCACAAAGTCTTCAGACTTCAATAATCTTCAAAGAATCATCCTCTTCAAGGCCTCAGCTTCTATCTTCAATGGCTCCAATGCTCCAGCAAACAAGATTCAGTCAACAAGATGAGGTGAGGATGTTACAGTGCTCACTGACTTCCAAAGGATGCCATTGAGGACTTAACATCAAAGGAAAGGCTCTCTCAAAGTTCTACCTCAGAGGGCAAGGTCACTAATCCCTCCAAAGGAGAGAGGTGAATACCCTTAAGGGACTCTATGTCACAGAGAAGGAAGGAGGTGAACAAAACACTCCTTGTTTATTGAATGGAAGTATCCTATCTAGGGCTCTGCCTATGCACCTGTAAACCTATAAACAAACAACAAAAGCTATCTAAACCCCTCTGCAAGGTCTTCAAAGCTTCAATGATGATCCATAAGGTCTTCAACTCAATCTTCAGGGCTCACACACTCAAAGGAGAAGAAAAACAAACACAACAATACAACTTATGCCTTTAAGCAACACACACACTATCCATACATTCAAAAATCAATGAAAAATACTAAAACACCATACAATATTCTAGTAAAATTCTAGGGGATTCTATACATACTTACCCTTAACTCCTATATTCCCCATACACTAATTTGGTCTATAAATCCCAAAACAAAATTGTTCAAGTCTACCTATACAACCTAAAACCCTAATTAGAACACCCAAATGTCTAACAATCAAACTACATCAAATTTTAATCTATAAATCAGGAAATAAATCCTACATGAAACTAGGGTTCAATACCTAACTATGCCAAAAAGAATGGCCCAAAAACCCTAAGGGAAAGTCCTAAAACAAATTGTACAAAATCAAGGGTTAACCAAAATCAATTAAAAATACTATTTACAAGAAAATATGCTAAAAAATACTAAACTAAAAATAAAATGGAATTTTATTTTTTATTAATTTTCTAGACAAAACCATGATTATGTGAAAAAAAGAAGAAATAAAAAATATTAATTTCTGGATTTTTATGAATTTTATAAAATGCAAAGAATTAAAAGAAATTAAAATAAAAGAATTTAAGAAATAAAGGGGAGGGGGGTATCAAAAGTAACACGCCCCAACTTATTTTGAACATTGGGCCAAATCAGGGGGGTGGGAATAGAAACAAATGCTGAGGCCCAGATTTATTATTCAATCAAAACGGTGCGTTTGGTTAAGTTGTGCGCTGCGTTTTGATGCTTCAGTCTCCCTCCATTTCTGAAATCAAATAATGGTCGTGCGATGGACTGAATTAGTCAAGCTTTGGGGATCATCCAACGGTGGACCTTCATCGTCCCCAACTCAACCCTAGGGTTTGCAGAAACCCTAACCCCATGCAAGGATCTTCTTCAAGCTCGTTCTCACTGATCACCCAATGAAACCACAAACTTCCAACGGCGAAAATGTTCTATTAATCCCCAAGAACACAATGATATCAATAGACTTCCCTGAAACCTCTTGAATCATCCTAATAGAAAGCACGAAAGTTGGGGTTCCACCATGATTTTCTGCCATCAACCTTAACCAAGCTCAAACCTAATGATGTAAATCTGTTCCACAGGTTATCCTAGCCATTCTACACTACATTATATCCATTAATGCACACACAATAGCTTGCTATCAATTCTGCAAGAAATGGTACCCTGCCTCGAAACCTCATGAATCTTCCTCTAATCCTCAGAAAATGGTCCTCTACCCTAACTTAACCAGTCTAAACCTATAACTATGGTGGAATGCACATAAATTAGGTGATACGAGCAAGATTACCAACCTGTCAAACTTTAATGGTGGATATGGTTTCCCTACAATTCAATGTCTGCAAGCTTCCTTGATTAATCTCCAATGACAGATATAAATTCTGTATGCAACAAAATAGATGAACAAGGCTTGAATCTTGTGTTTGATCTCAATATGCACTTCTTGCAAATTCTTCAAAACAGCTTCAAACTTCCATGGATCTTCCTCTATCTCAGTATGCAATCAATCACAAGGATCAGAGTAGTGTGTTTGTGGAGAAGAAATGAATGAAAATGGAAGAGAATGAAGGTTTGATGTGAAATTGCAAATGGAAGAATCTTCACTTTTCACACTCTAATCTCACCTCTCACCAACAATTATCACCAACCCTGGCCAAATTGTGACTCACCCTTCTTATAGCAATCCATGGAATGATCTAGATCCATCTAGAAACTTGTGGAAAGTGTTAGAAAGTTTTAGAACTTCTCCTTTAATGACATGCTAATCATACCATATCTCATGAGTTAGGCTTGCCAAATTGGCTTCAAAATCTCCTTACAAGAGATGTTGAGAAAGAATTAGTGAAAAACATGCATTTCCTTGCCTTTGGTGAAGTTTTGTTTAGTTGCCTTATTATGCAAGAATGAGAATTACAAAGTAACCCCCATTTCTAAGCTTCAAATCAAAATTCTACTTGAACCATTGTTTTTAAAACATTGTTTGGAGTCAAAATGACATATTGGATGACCCGTTTTGGATTTATACATCTCATAAACCAAAATTAAATTTCAACTTTTTCAACTTATAAGCCATTTTTAGGTCATTTTCACCCAATCTTGTAAATTCTTGCTACAAGCTTTTTCAATAACTCATGACCACTTTTCTAGGCTTAAAATCCCATTTTGAACAACTTTCATGTTTTGAGTTTTTCCATTTGAGGCTTGGAAATAGGAGATATGGCCTTTGCTTAAAATGACCAAAAACTGCCAAATGACCAAAATACCCCTGTCTTGTTCAAACCATACGTTGAGTTCTACAAATACTATCAAGGACTTCTAGTACTATCTAGAAAGCTAAGAAGATGCCCTTCAACATTCATGTTGACCAAGAAGTCACAGGAATCATCCTACTAGGGCAAAAGTTGTCTGCAAGTTGGGTGACTTTCAAGGACCCAGGTTCACACACCTCAGCTGACCTGTAATTTGTCAAAACCATAACTTGAGCTCTGCAACTCCTATCAAGGACTTCCACCACTCAAATTAAATCTAAGAACAAGCTCTACAACATCCATGCTGTGGGGAAGATGAGATATCAATCACATCTTGAGCTAAAACTGCCTGGAATATAGGGATCAAACTAGGGTTTTTTCACTGACAATCCTCAGAAACCCTAACTCAAAACTTCTCAAACTCCTCAATCATGATGAGTTGGTCTAGGAATCATCTTTATAACATGTCCATGCATCATTCCATGATCTCATGGCCCTTGGATTAGGTCTCAACCTTCTCCAAATCTTCAGTTATCCTAGGGTCGACCCAGTCAAAACCCTAATTCTACCATTCATGGTTGAATCTTCTGAATTCTTGCATAATGACCTCTCTGGGCTTCATGATGGCTTTCAAGACATCTTATAGGCTTTCTCAAATCTCCATGTTCATTCTCAAAGTCTCTGAATCATCTGAGGAGTTCCCACAATTCTCAAGCTAGGAGGCACACAACTCTGATTTCAACCAATTCTCTTGAACTTTCTGATGAAGGTATCAACCTGCAAACACTTGATGGATAAATAATTGTTGGTCAAATTTTGGGGTGCAACAGCTGCCCCTATTCAAACGGCTTGAACCTGACTGGGTGAGAAGCGAACGGCTCTCAGCCAATCAGGGTGCGAGACGGTTGAATACCGGTAAACCCGAAAATTTGCCAACTGCACGAGCACACGATACTCTGCGGGGAACAAGTCTTTGAACACTGCAATACTATCTGCTCAACAACTAGCTGGAGAAATATCAGTCCGACATCGCCGTTAGAAACAAACAATATATCCAACATCTCCGCTGGAGAATGAACCATCCAACATCGCCGTCGGCAACAAACATCCTCTGAGAGACACTCGACATTGCCGTCGTACAAACATCATCCCTGCTGGGGATTTAAAGAGTCTGACCTCGCCGTCAAACATTCAAGCTCGCCGTCGAACAAACATCCAACCTCGCCGCCGGACAAAACATAATCTGACCTCGCCGTCAAATCCAAACGTTCAACCTCGCCGTCGAACAAACATCCAACCTCGCCGCCGGACAAAACATGATCTGACCTCGCCGTCAAATCCAAACGTTCAACCTCGCCGTCGAACAAACATCCAACCTCGCCGCCGGACAAAACATGATCTGACCTCGCTGTCAAATCCAAACGTTCAACCTCGCCGTCGAACAAACATCCAACCTCGCCGCCGGACAAAACACAACACTGAACACTCTGACCTGGGGCTCAACCCTGGTAAATGGACCAAAAAAGTACACTTGCGTGTTTGAAACCACCCCGCTGGGAATGAGAGACTTAACCGAGCACACTCTGATCTGGGGTTCACCCTCAGAACCATAACGAACATCGGAATACTACTGCACACTGCCCACCGTAGAACTTCAACATTAAAGATATATGAAACCCTGGCCCCTGGCCACTCTAGATCCGCTGGAGAGTCTTCAAGCTCTTCTGAAGATAGATGAAACCCTGGCCCCTGGCCACTCCAGATCCGCTGGAGAGTCTTCAAGTTCTTCTGAAGATAGATGAAACCCTGCCCGTCGGCCATTCCAGCTTCAGCTAGAAAAAATCTTCAAGTACTTCTGAAGATAAACATCCTTGACCTTCAAGGATGTAAACTTTGCCCGTCGGCAACTCTGCAGGAGGTATCTTCGACTTCAGTCTAAAGAAATGGTCCTTGGCCTTCAAGGATACATGGATCTGCCTTCAGGCAACTCCACCTCTGCTATAGAGCATCCGTGACTTCAGTCAGGGATATACTTCGGCCTTCAGTCCGAAAAATGAATCCTAGGTCATTCATGACCTTGGGGATAACCTTGCCCTTAGGCACCCTCGCTTCAGCTTAGGAAATCTGTGACTTCAGTCAGAGAAATGGTATCCTGAGCCATTCATGACTCTACGGGGATTCAAACACTTTGCCTTCAGGCAAAACTCCGCTTCAGCTGGAGAAACATCTTCGACTTCAGTCAGAAGAAAAACTATTCACTTGATCGCAATCAATCATCACCTCAGGACAACTGACTTGGCCTTCAGACCAACACGGATCACTCGAATACAAACTTTGGAACCTTGTCTTCAGCCACCCGTTGATTCATCAACAAGGAAATCTGAACTCACAGGAACCTTCTGATACCGCCTTCAGGCGCTTACGAAATCCATCCTCAGATTAGACATCGCTTGCTGGAGCAGACATATCACGCTGCTAGGGATTTCAAGAATCATCTTGAACAAACAACTCCGTCGGGAACCTTCATGAATCATCCTGAACTGCTGACCTTTCTGGACACTTCATTCTGCTGGGTATTCCAGGAGTCTTCCTGGGCAACTCTTGCTGGATACGCTACTGGGGAGCTCAAGAATCATCCTAAGCAAGCGACTCGGGAGCCTGCGCTGAGGTCTTAAGAATCCTCTTAATCAAACGGCCCTGCTGAAGAATTCAAGAATCGTCTTGGACTGCAGACTTCGCTGGGGATCTCAAAAATCATCTTGAGCGAGCGACTGTGGGAGTAACACCGGGGTCTTAAGAATCATCTTAAGAAAGCGACCTCGTTGGGGAGAATATCAGGAATCGTCCCGAGCAACTGGTCCTTTGGTGGAACACCTGTAAAACAAGAATGATAGCAACCTGGATCATGCTCATGATGCGTATGCTTCTGCGCCATGCCCCACGCGGTGGGAATGCTATGTGTTTATGCTAAATGCTATGCAGTCATGCACAGTGCTATGCAGTGTTAAATGCTATGCAGTCATGCACAATGATGCGATCCCGTTAGCAAAATAAATGCCGAGGGGAGATTCTCCTGTCAAGGTGAAAGAACTACTCAGATGAAGGAATCATCCTGCTGAGGAGAACGTGGACACGCCAATATCAATCGGACTCTGTCTGGGGAAGCGGTCTTCTGGTTGACTGCTGCAGGGCAACAACTTCAGTTGATCTGCTGCAGGGGGACGAAGCTCTACGAGAACTTGGACCGGCTGATATCACTCGCGAGAATAGACTGCGTGGCCGTCTCGGCTAATCTTCTGGGGATAACCACTCTGTGGGGAAACAACTCCAGCTGCTCAACACTCCACTGGGGACAAACCAATCATGATCTGATCAACTTCCAAGGACTCGGCTCTCTTGGATCTCTGCAAGCTCGGCTGAGGAAGGAGAACTCATTCTGCTTCGCCGAAGAGAGTACGACTCTGGGGAGATACAACATCAGCTGTTCAACATCTGCTAGGGAAAATCCACTCATGGTCCCAACTGCTTCCAAGGATTTGGCTTCTTTGCGGACTCAGCCGGGGAGAGAAATCATTCTACTTCAATGGAGAGTACGACTCTGATGAGGAATTTCAATTTCGCTGGGGAAGAAAGAATCATCTGACTTCGGGGGAGAGTACAACTCTGCAGGGGAATACAACATCAGTTGTTCCAACACTCTACTGGGGAAGAGGGAATCATCCAACTTCAGGAGAGAACATAACTCTGGTGGGGGAATCTCAATTTCGCTGGAGACCTCAGTCTGGCACCATCAGTTACTGCATACTCCGGTGTACGAATCATTCCCTACGAAACCTGCACTTGTGACCCGGTGCTGGGGAGACACCTGCTTCGGCGACTTTATTGGGGAAAACATGAGCTTCGGTACCCGAATACTTCTATGAAACCTGCACTTGTGACCCGGTGCTGGGGATGAAGACATCACTCTTCGGTGCTTGACTCAGCTGATGAGGTGACATTCCTTCAGGATGTGTCTGCTTGGGGAAGAGAATCATCTCTGCCAGGGGAAACGTATCAATGCTCACCATCTTGCGTTCAGATTCTGCGGAGGAGAGACTACTGAACTCTGCTGGAGAAGGAGGACTCGCCCTGCTTCGGGGATGCGCACTGCACATTGCCTATACCTGCAACAACACAAACAAACGGACACGATACCCTCCTCAAAGGGGCCTATCCAGGTTATTATCTCGTGACAATATTCAGGTAATTAATTGTTTCAACAATCAATGGGCCTAGGCCTGTAAGTTTATGTATGCGCATTTTATCAAAAACATCGGCGTTTTCATTCGCAAACAACAGATAAATGCTAAACAGACAAGCAGAATTGCTGAATAACATGCATTCTATTGATGGTGAACCCCTGAATGGGCAAAAATGTTTTACAACAGAGGCAAGCTCCTGGAATGAGGAAGCCGCGCAAAAATAAAACATAAATATACATCAGTATATACAAATGTCGGCAACGAGGCGTAGACGAACACCATGAGTTGATCCCTCTAAGACCCACTCGACTTCGATACTTCTCCGACGCTTCAGCTTCGGAAGAGGTTGATTCAGATAAACGGCCCTCAGGTCTTCCAACCCACTAAACAATGAAAGTCCACGCGCGGACCGCAGTCATTTGCTTATTCAAATCCCTAACTTTTGCGTGAACCGCCCTTTACGGGTTTTCGGTTCACCGGGATACCCTTTTTTGCCGAAGCCGCCCAGTGTAGGTTTTCGACTTCGCGGGTGTACATTTTTTCAATATATCCCTAATTTTTGCCCGAACCTTTTATTCTGTTTTTGGTTCGCCGGGATGCCCCTTTTTTGCCTGGACTCTTTCTTTTTTGTCCAGCGGGTCTCTTTCAAGCAAAGTATTTTTTAACTGCGTCCGCGTTCACCGGGGATGCAAAATCTTCACCATCCATCGTGGATAACAACAAGGCTCCTCCCGAGAAGACCTTGCTGACGACATACGGCCCTTCGTAATTCGGAGTCCACTTGCCCCGGTGATCGGAGTGTGGTGGAAGAATTTTCTTCAGGACGAGATCACCCGTCTGAAAGCTTCTAGGACGCACCTTCTTATCATAAGCTTTCTTCATTCGGCTTTGGTACAGGCGACCAAATGCAATCGATGCTAACCTCTTCTCGTCCATCAGGCTGAGTTGGTTCAAGCGATTCGTAATCCATTCTGCCTCGTCGAGTTTTACATCAACCAAAACTCGCAAAGAAGGAATCTCCACTTCTAACGGTAGGACAGCTTCCATACCGTACACCAAGGAGAAAGGAGTTGCCCCGGTTGACGTACGTACCGTCGTACGATAACCGTGCAATGCAAACGGCAGCATCTCGTGCCAATCCTTGTAGGTCACAACCATCTTCTGAACAATCTTCTTTATGTTCTTATTGGTCGCTTCAACGGCGCCATTCATCTTCGGCCGGTAAGGAGATGAGTTGTGGTGTTCAATCTTGAAGCTCTGGCACAGCTCCTTCATCATCTTATTATTCAAATTCGAACCATTATCAGTAATGATTCTCTCGGGAATTCCATAGCGACAGATGATGTCCTTCTTTATGAATTTAGCTACCACCTGCTTGGTCACATTAGCGTACGAGGCTGCCTCCACCCATTTGGTGAAGTAGTCGATGGCTACCAGAATGAAACGATGACCATTGGATGCAGTGGGCTCGATCTTGCCTATCATGTCGATGCCCCACATGGAGAACGGCCAAGGGGAGGACATGACATTCAAAGGGCACGGCGGCACATGAACTTTATCAGCATAAATCTGGCATTTATGACATTTCTTCGCGAATCTGAAGCAATCCGCCTCCATCGTCAGCCAGTAATACCCTGCTCTCAGGATCTTTCTCGTCATGGCATGCCCGCCGACGTGCGTACCAAATGTGCCCTCATGGACTTCTTCCATGAGCATACTCGCCTCTTTCTCATCTACACATCTGAGTAGCACGAGATCGTGGTTTCTTTTATACAGCACTCCATCAGGATTGGGATAAAAGTTTCCAGATAGCCTCCTTAGAGTCTTCTTATCCTGGATTGATGTACCCGCAGGATACTCCTTAGTCATAAGGAAGGTCTGGATGTCGTGGAACCATGGCTTGCCGTCGGCGGCATCCTCGATTGCAAAGACAAATGCCGGTCTGTCAAGACGCGAAAGTACAATTCTTGGAGCCTCATTCCAATAATTGACTTTATACATTGAAGCCAACGTGGCTAAGGCATCAGCCATCTGATTTTCAGCCCTGGGTACATGATGAAGTTCCACTTGGTCGAAGAAAGGAAGCAGCCTCCTGGCATAATTCATGTACGGCACTAAATTCGCTTGACGAGTTTCCCACTCCCCTCTAATCTGATTGATTACAAGCGCTGAGTCACCATATATGTCTAGATTCTTGATTCTCAAATCAATTGCTTCTTCTAGACCCATAATACATGCTTCATACTCTGCTTCATTGTTGGTAACTGGAAACGTCAGTCTCGCAGTAAACGGGATGTGGGATCCGTGAGGAGTCGTGATGATAGCCCCGATACCACTTCCATAGGAATTAACCGCTCCGTCGAATATCAACTTCCACTGAGACTTCCTATCTGGCCCCTCATCGGGCAATGGCTCATCGCAGTCCTTCGCTTTGAGAAACATAATATCCTCGTCAGGGAATTCGAACTTCATCGGCTGGTAGTCTTCGATTGGCTGTTCGGCAAGGTAATCAGACAATACGCTTCCCTTAATGGCTTTCTGAGAGACGTACTGAATATCATATTTTGTTAACACCATTTGCCATCTGGCAATCCTGCCCGAAAGAGCCTGCTTCTCGAAGACGTACTTGATCGGATCCATCTTCGAAATTAGCATAGTAGTGTGATTGAGCATATACTGTCGTAGACGTTTGGCGGCCCAAGCTAATGTGCAACACGTCTTCTCCAGCATCGAGTATCGAGATTCACACTCAGTGAACTTTTTACTCAAATAATAAATGGCATGCTCCTTTCTGCCCGTCTCGTCGTGCTGACCGAGAACACACCCCATACTATTCTCCAGAACCGTCAGGTACATGATTAATGGCCGTCCAGCCACTGGGGGTATCAAGATTGGAGGTTCTTGAAGATACTGCTTTATTTTGTCGAATGCCTTCTGGCAATCCTCATTCCAAGTAATCGCCTGATCTTTCTTTAAAAGCTTGAACATCGGTTCACAAGTGGCCGTGAGCTGAGAGATAAACCTTGCAATGTAGTTTATTCGGCCCAGGAAACCACGAACTTCTTTTTCTGTTTTCGGCGCTGGCATTTCTTGGATAGCTTTTATTTTCGCAGGATCAACTTCAATCCCTCGTTCACTAACGATAAACCCCAATAACTTTCCGGACCGCACTCCGAAAGTGCACTTGTTAGGATTCAGCCTCAGCCTGAATTTCCTAAGCCTCTCAAAAAGCTTTAATAAGTTGACCAGGTGCTCTTCCTCTGTTTAGGACTTTGCAATCATGTCATCAACATAGACCTCGATCTCATGATGAATCATATCATGAAACAAAGTTACCATTGCTCGCTGGTAAGTGGCCCCTACGTTCTTCAGACCGAAGGGCATTACCTTATAGCAAAATGTTCCCCAGGGGGTGATGAACGTCGTTTTCTCCATGTCCTCCGGCGCCATCTTAATCTGATTGTAACCGGAGAAGCCATCCATGAATGAAAACACGGAAAACTGGGCTGTGTTGTCGACCAACACATCAATATGAGGCAACGGGAAGTCATCCTTAGGGCTCGCCCTATTCAAATCCCGATAATCGACGCACATGCGTACCTTACCGTCCTTCTTCGATACAGGCACTATGTTGGCGACCCACGGAGGGTAAGTGGTAACGGCTAGAAATCCTGCGTCCAACTGCTTCTGGACTTCTTCTTTGATTTTTACAGCCATGTCTGGTCTCGTCCTCCTAAGCTTCTGCTTGACTGGAGGGCACTCTTCTCGCAACGGCAAGCGATGAACCACGATATCTGTGTCAAGTCCGGGCATATCCTCGTATGACTAAGCAAAGACGTCACTATACTCTTGAAGCATCTCGACCAGTCTATGCTTGACATCATTCTGCAGCGCAGCCCCCACTCTGACATTTCTGACGAGCTCCTCAGAACCCAGATTTACAATCTCAATATCCTCCTCGTGAGGCAGAATAACCTTTTCTTCTTGTCGCAACAAGCAGGCCAATTCTTCCGGAAGGTCCTCGTCTTCATCAATCTCATCCTCGGCTAGATAAATCGGGCAATCAAAGTCGTAGTGAGCCGTAGAGGGTCCAGAGTCGATGTCATCTGTTATGTGGATCCTGCAATAACAAGGGTTAAGTTTAAAGCAGGAATATGCAGGTTAGCACAAACCTCGTTGCCATTTTGCTGTTTTTTCTGAAATAAACATAAAACAGGAATAACAGAGAACACAATATTTGAGTACGAAGAAAACGCCCTTTATTTATTAACAAAATGCATACACATAATCCAACAAGGCCCTGACAGTAAAACCACTATGCCCCGGGCAGGACATAGGGTTGTACAAAGATTGTAAAAAGCAAATCATTACTCTTCACTTGTCAGCTTGATAATCTCCTTGATGGTCCAATTGTGGAGGCGCTCGCCTGGCTTGCTCGGTTGAATCCAGGCGTCAAGATCACAATCACTATCCCCGCTGTCCTCCGACGCAGCGTTGATGCTCTCGAAAATTACTCCCCCCTTGGTGAATAGGATCAGCCCTTTCCCACGAGACGAGCTGCCAGAAGAAGATGAAGCTTCAGCTTCAGGAGAATACCCCAATCCAAACTTATCCTGCTTGATTGGTATATCCAAAATGTGCCCCCAGCCTGGGGTGGAACCGGCTTCGACAACGGCCCGAGCTTCCTTGAACGAGGAGAGATTCATCTCTTGCTTCTCTGCGACGACAGGAGCTACCTCTTTCACCTTGACGGTTTCAAATGCTTGGCAGAGCGTTTCATGGATCTCGCCATCCATTTCAACGTATTTAAAGGACGACAGGTGGCTCACCATAATGTCCTCCTCACCGCAGACGGTTACTATGCTGCCCCCGACAGCATATTTAAGCTTTTGATGCAGCGTGGACGTCACGGCACCAGCAGAATGGATCCATGGCCGACCTAAGAGGCAGCTATAGGCGGGCATGATATCCATGATATAGAAAACCGTATTGAACGTCTCTGGACCAACTTGAATTGGCAGGGTCAACTCTCCGAAGACGTGGCGCTTGGTCCCATCAAAGGCTTTTACTACCAGGTCACTGGGCGTGCAAAGCAACCCACGGGTATCAAACTTCATCAGTGCCTTCTTCGGAAGCACGTTAAGCGACGAACCCGTATCCACTAGGACATGTGACATGATTGTGCCCCTACACTCTATCGAGATGTGCAGGGCGCTGTTGTGATCTCTTCCCTTGGGAGTCAGCTCTAGATCTGTGAATCCCAGCCCATTACCAGCATTGACATGGGCCACCACCTCCTCCAGCTGATTTACTGATTCTCCAGCGGCACGTATGCAGCGTTCAATACCTTCAGTAACGCGTTGCGGTGCGCTTCAGAACACAGCAACAGGTTAAGAATAGAGATCTTTGACGGAGTCTGATGAAGATGATCTACAATCTTGTAGTCGCTCTTCTTGATTAGTCGCATGAACTCTTCAGCATCTTTAACCAGCAAGTCCTTTTCTGCCCCAGAAGGGACCTCTTCGACAGCTTTACCTTTACCCTTATCCACAGCGTCAGCTCGGACCACCTTCTCTGCTGCAACCTCTGCTGGCGCAAACACTCTACCGCTTCGAGTGATGCCCACTGACCCCGGTAAGATTCTGCACAGTTGATCCGAATGGCTCTAGCTCTATCTTCTGACCATTACAATAGACTTCGGCGCCGTAATGCCATGGAACGGCATTAGTGCTTTCGAATGGGATCGGTCCGGCCTGGTGATAGTGATTGTAGGCGGACGGGGCCGTAGAAATAGTGATAGGGTGACGAGGAATAGTAATGGTAGCAACTTCATCTGCCTGCTTTAGCACGACCTCCCCTGATGCACTCTCAACGCTCCGGCTGAACTGTAAAATACCCTCAGACATCAGACTTTGGATACCTTCGACCAGCTGCTCACACCCATCAGGAAGTGTAGCACAAGCCATACATAACTCTCCACATCCAGGAAAGAAGCCCTTCTTCAGCAACTTAGCCTTGACAAAACTCAACGGCGTCTTCAAATCTTTGACATCAGTCAGCAAGTCCGCACTCTCCTCAGTGATAATAGCATTCACTCCGCCCCCCCTTATGATGAGGCATCGGGTTTTTGGTAACGTTGGGCACGTTGTCAGAAAAATTGATGACCTTGGCGTCCACCAAGTCCTGGACTTTGTGCTTAAAAGCTTTACAATTCTCAATCGTATGGCCTGGTGCCCCAGTATGGAAATCACAGGTAGCATTGGCGTCATACCCCGGTGGGTGGTGACCCCTGTTAAGGGAGCCAACGTCCTCTTTTGAACTAATTGGAGCTGAAGCAACGTTTGCAAAAGCTGTGCATACGACATAAGTGGAGTTTCAAAATGACGGTTTGTCAGAGGAGCCCGGTTCTGATATCTTTTATACCCCTGATTATTCTGCTGCTGAGGCTGCTGCTGCTGCGGCTGCGGTGGAGCGGCTGGGATATTTATGCTAGCAATCTGAGGCTGAGGGCCCTTGCCCTTTCTCCGAGCATTAGTGACAGCACTGGCATCTCCCTCTCGACGCTTGCCAGCGTAGGGTTTCTTACTGCCTCCTCCAGCTGAGGATGGTTCGCCCTGAATTTTTCCAATCTTTATACCGTTCTCACATGCTCGCCCATAGTGATGAGAGCCGAGAATGTTCCAGACATGACACTGACCAGATTTTCATAATAGATTCCAGGAAGGGTAGCCACGAACATTTGCACTAGCTCACGCTCAACCATCGGTGGTTGAACTCGAGCAGCCAATTCACGCCACCCGCTGGGCGTACTCTTTAAAGCTTTCATTGTTCCGCTGTGAGAGATTCTGAAGCTGAACTCGGTTGGGAGCCAAGTCGCTATTGTATTGATAGTGGAGAACGAACGCTTCTGCGAGGTCTTTCCAGGTGCGTACAGTAGCGGGGCTCCAAACCCATATACCATTCGAGTGATGGACCAGAAAGACTATCCTGAAAGAAGTGCATCAGCAACTTGTCATCGTCAGAATAGGCGGACATCTTTCTATAATAAGATCGGAGGTGGACCCGGGGGCAAGTAGGTACCCTTATACTTCTCGAAGACAGGCACCTTGAACTTATGAAGGTACCTTAAAATCAGCAATCAACCCGAGCTTGGACATGTCAACGCCCAATGTGTTTCTGATTTTCAATGTCTCTCATCTTGTCTTCCAGCGCCTTGAACCTGAGTCGAGCTTCAGCATTCAACTCTGCTTCTACACCCCTCTGAGAGAATACGTCATCCTGATGGTCCTCCAGCCACGGTTGAGGCACCAACAGATTTCCTGCACCAGCATTGCCGTTGACCGGCCCTATGTTAACATTGGCTCCCAAACTACCATTGCCGACGCCTGCCGCGTTGAGTCCGAGATTAGTCATCAGATTGCCGTTAGCACTGCCGTTTCCCCCAGCAACAGGAAAAACGCTCTGTGGAGCGTCCACTGGAGGAGGAGTAGGCACGGCCCCTCCATGCAGTATGCCATTACTGTCAACCCTGGAGATTAGAGGTTGAACCAAAGTACGAAGCTGGTCTTGACCATTCGCGACCACACTGCATCAGCTCCATAAAACGATCCATCCGTTTCACGGAGCTCTTGAACATCTGACTGCACCTGGTCCATTATCCTGGTCTGGTTAGCGCGAGTTGAGTAGCGGTGGATGAGTCTTTGATCAATCCTGGAGACCGGAGACAGCTCGGAACCTGAAAAACCTGTCAACAATAAAGGTTAGGAAAAGCAATAAGATATACACCATGCAAATATGCTTCATGCAGATGCATGCGTGTGTCTGTGTGCGTGGGAGATTTTCCCCCGATCCTAGTGCCTTAGTGCCAGTGCCGATAATAATAAGAAGACAAAGAAATCCGAGCCCAATCGTGGAAACATCAATCTCATATATATATGGAAAGGCCTATCAAGGCGGTACACAGTATCAGCGAGTACAAACAAATCGACAGCATGACCTCAGCCAACAAGTCTGGTGATGGTCAGCATACATCAAAGATCAAAACATCAGGAATGCAACTAGTCAAGCACGGCCATGGGCGCGATACTCTGCTAACAACTCCTTCGTCTCTGAGTGATCTGGCGAAGTGAGCAACCCTCGACGAGTAGTTCTCTCTGCCTGATGGTATGCTGAAGCCCCTGAACTGAACTCTCCCAAGCTCCTTCGCCAAAGCAATCCTCCAGCTTCCGCTTCTTAGACTCAAACATTAGCTTATGCTCCTTCAGGTTAGCAATAGCTTTGTTGAGACGGGCTTCAGCGGAGTACCTGCGGGCGGTCTCTTCATCAAACCTTCGCTCACTGTCCTTTACTTCGGCTTCTAGCTTAGAAATCTGCAGCATCAGCTTGTCCTCTCGCTCCTTTCGGGTGGCCATGAAGGTCTTCCAATGCTGGTCGAACTTAGATATTCTCCGATATGCTTCCTCCAAATGCTGCTTCTTCGTAGCTAGTACATCATTAGCAGCCCTGAAGTCTTGACCTAAGCGTTCCCCGATCGGCAATCTGCTTTGCCAAATTCGCACTCAGTTGGTTCACCGACTCTGCTTGCTTTTTGAGAGCATGCACGGCTTCGTTCCTCTCACTTTGAAGCTGAGCTAACTCCTTCTCTAATTCTGCATTTGCCCTCTTCAGTTCATCACACTCGGCCAATACCTGGTTGTGCTGATGAATGGACACAGTGGTAGGCTCTTCGACTGGTGGAGGACTCTCTGGTCTGACATGAGGAATGGCATCCCTATAGCGCTGGCTCTGGCTCTGATCCAAGCTGAGTAAGGAGGGTAGGCTTGGCTGTTGCTCTTCCCCAACAAAGGCTTTCCTCTCGTGCTGATATTGTTCCACGCATACTGAAGCTTGGACAACAAATCCCCCTCTGGAGAACCCGTGAGGTACAGAGATTCCCGCACCTCTTCCTCCTTCGGTGGAGTCCTCAAAGCGTATGCAAACTGACGAACTAGCAATGATGGATTGTAGTTGATGCAACCCTTCCTACCTATCAGAGGTACGTTAGGAAACCCACTACAACTGAAGATCACCTTGGTGCCTAACCTGTCTCTGTCCAACGAACCAATCAATGTCTTCTGCTGACAAACTCATCAGACGCTCAGGCCACTCAGCTGCGGCTGCAGACAAGACAGAAGAACCCTTCTTGGGCAAATGACTATCAAACCACCTGTACAGCAACGGTACGCAGCATGAGACATTCTTCCCTCTCCGGTTCTCATTCTTGTAATGCACTGAATGGTAGATGTCTCCGATCAGAGTAGGGACTGGATTCCCTGAGGCAAAGATATGGAATGCATCAAAGTCCACGAAATCAGGCATGCTGGGGAATAGGATAATGCCATATATGCACAAAGCAAGGATGGCGTTGAATGCGTCCCAACATTTGTCCTTAGCACACTGCTGAGCCTTAGCTATCAGAAACTGCAGAGAGAACCCTGGGACCTTGTTCCAGCTCGTCACCACTAACTCAGAAGCGCTCAAATGGAGTGAGGAAGCTAAATCAGCCAGATCAGGCTCGGCATCCATGTGTACGAAAGGCATCTGCCTTTTGATAGGCACACCCAACATATCAGCATACTCTTCCAATGTCGGCGCGAGAATGAAGTCATGAAAAGTGAAACACCTCAAGGGAGGGTCATAAAATGCTGCAGAAGAGCATGTAACCCATTCAACTTGGACGTAGAAGGTTTGCAAACCAGACTAAGAAACCTGCCATAAGACTTCCTGAACCTATCCTTCACAGAATCCCCTGCCAGTGCTATCAAACCAATCAGCTTCGACACATCGGGGGTCGGGAACTTGTACGCAACAGTCTTCCTGAGAGAGGCCATAATAACAGCAGAAGGCGAGAAACCCGGGATCGGGGAAACGGTACCTGCAACACAGACACACGTTAATGGAATGCAGATGAATGCACAAACTAATGCAAAATGCAGGCATGCAATAATATATCCAGGTGGATGTTGTGGAGATTCGGTATCAACAGTCATTGATGAGAAGGAAACCCCGGTGTAAGACCACTAATCTGATCTGCTGAGAATGACCATCTGATAGGACCGAGATCAAAATTCTGCTCTGACAAGAATAAGTGCCTGATAATAAGGACCCCGGGTGCAATATCAAGGAATATCTGTTGATGAAGTCTTCAGACCCCAAATCAAGATCTGCCCTATCAAGAACAAACCACTGATGATAATACACTGATCACAGCCTGCTCTATCAAGAACATACAAACACCCAACGATAAGATCCTCTGATCAAAAACTGGCCCTGTCAAGAACAAACATATCTGCAACTGAGAACCCAACATAACTGATTCACTGTCAAGAAAACCAGGTAGTCTGAAGGTCTAAGTTCCCTGCAATAAACCCAGTCCCGCTCACAGGTATGGACCTAGACTGACTCAAGGTACGGCATCATATGCGTTCATCAGCGTCACAGACTTTCAAAACTGATGATACGATTCCCAGGAGGAGTGGCATCATCAAGTCCTGAAGAGGCCTCACTTAGCTGAATCACAAATGATCGGTCCCCAGAGTCGACAATCCACCAAACCAGCAACCGTCTCAACCCAAAGGGTTGAAAGTGAAGCCAACCGGATGAACCTCGTCTGAGCGTGGATTTCATGAGACACTAGTGCCTGCAAAGCAAGCACGCGCCCACTAATTTCCACTCTAAGTCTATGGTGCACTCAAGCCTGGGTCTGGCTTCTCACTCAATCAGAACTCCCACCCCACAACAACACAAATAATCATATTATACTGAAAATAAAATGCGGGAAATAAAGTGCGAGAAGTAAAATGCGATGAATAAACGCAACCCAACAAGTAAACATACAAACGATAGGATTGACTCGCAGGGAACCGTTGGAGTCCCCAGCAGAGTCGCCAGCTGTCGCTTGCGCGAAAATAAGGTGCCGGCACAACAGAAGAGTCGCCACCTTTCGTTATTTATCCCTCAGAGCGGGAAAGGAAACGATCGGAAAAAACCTGACGAAAAAGGGTAAGACAAGGTCGTCGCAACCATTGTCTGGGTTCGGGAGTCGGTTACGCAAGGGGAAGGTATTAGCACCCCTCACGTCCGTCGTACTCGACGGGATCCTCGCTTGTTTGTTTACTTGGACGTGTTGGTTATAATCTATCTACCTATCAAGGCTGGCTGAAAAAGAAAAGAAAAATGACTCGGCAAAGCGTCGCACTTTATGCCTACGTATTCTCATCAGAGAATGAGAAATCAGAGTCAACGTAGTTCGGCCTACGAAGGGTTATGGGGGAAGGTAGCTCGCCAAGACATCGCCATCTTGTGCCTACGTACTCTCAACAGGTATGAGAGATCAGAGCTCACGTAGTTCGGGAAACTACGGTTTATTTCCTGTTTTTTACGAAAGAAGTGTTTTTTTTATTGTGTTTGCGATTTCAACCGCACTAGAGACTATGACCTGAGAGTGAATGCGTCGCATGTCACCCAAAGGGTACCATACTAAACATCCAGACTGTGGAAAAGAAGCTCTCCCACAATCCTTTCTCAGATAGCTTAAGGCTCGTAACGTACGAAAGAAATCATTCATGATTACTGTATCTTAAACTGTCTTGAGATGAGAAAAGAACAGGCCCAACTAGGAGGGAGACTATCAAGTCCTACTGTTGTCATGCCATGGATTCATCCTATGGTTGAGGTTTGAACAGGGAACTCCTAGATGTTGTCATGCATAGGTTTCAACCTAAAAGTCTATCATCAAATCCTCATCAAAGGAAGTGAGAGTCCTAAGGGATCATGTCAATGATACACTAAAGCAGACAAAAGCATCAGCTTTAACAGTAAAATGCATGCAATGCAAGTAAGGGAGGAAATGTGTGTGGGGCTTCAGCCTCCACAAGCTCGTCTCAACCTCAAGCCAGTTATGAAATAACAGTAATCATACTGAAAAATAAACAACATGCTATCAAGCAATAAACAGTAAACTGCAATCATACAGATAAATGAAATACAATGCCATCAGGCAAACAAACCATATGCGCAAGGGAGCTGGGCTCTACCGAATACCCGTAAGCAAAGCCATACAGTAACAATACAAGCAGATGCACTCATGCTCTTAGACTGAACTGATTCTAGATGAGCTTATTCTAATGCAACAGACAAATCAGACAAAACAAACAATACATCAAAGAAAACAGAAGAAAGCTTCAGCTCCTCCAGCAGCTACTCAGTCTTCAGACTTCAGAGATCACTTGCTTTCCAGGTATCAACCCTACAATATGAGTATCAACTCATCTTCCCCCTTAAGCTTCAGCTTCTTTGATCAGCTCCACCTTCAGGCTTCACTATCTTCAGGGATCCTCAGGCATCAACTTGATCTTCACAAAGTCTTCAGACTTCAATAATCTTCAAAGAATCATCCTCTTCAAGACCTCAGCTTCTATCTTCAATGGCTCCAATGCTCCAGCAAATAAGATTCAGTCAACAAGATGAGGTGAGGATGTTACAGTGCTCACTGACTTCCAAAGGATGCCATTGAGGACTTAACATCAAAGGAAAGGCTCTCTCAAAGTTCTACCTCAGAGGGCAAGGTCACTAATCCCTTCAAAGGAGAGAGGTGAATACCCTTAAGGGACTCTATGTCACAGAGAAGGAAGGAGGTGAACAAAACACTCCTTGTTTATTGAATGGAAGTATCCTATCTAGGGCTCTGCCTATGCACCTGTAAACCTATAAACAAACAACAAAAGCTATCTAAACCCCTCTGCAAGGTCTTCAAAGCTTCAATGATGATCCATAAGGTCTTCAACTCAATCTTCAGGGCTCACACACTCAAAGGAGAAGAAAAACAAACACAACAATACAACTTATGCCTTTAAGCAACACACACACTATCCATACATTCAAAAATCAATGAAAAATACTAAAACACCATACAATATTCTAGTAAAATTCTAGGGGATTCTATACATACTTACCCTTAACCCCTATATTCCCCATACACTAATTTGGTCTATAAATCCCAAAACAAAATTGTTCAAGTCTACCTATACAACCTAAAACCCTAATTAGAACACCCAAATGTCTAACAATAAAACTACATCAAATTTTAATCTATAAATCAGGAAATAAATCCTACATGAAACTAGGGTTCAATACCTAACTATGCCAAAAAGAATGGCCCAAAAACCCTAAGGGAAAGTCCTAAAACAAATTGTACAAAATCAAGGGTTAACCAAAAACAATTAAAAATACTATTTACAAGAAAATATGCTAAAAAATACTAAACTAAAAATAAAATGGAATTTTATTTTTATTAATTTTCTAGACAAAACCATGATTATGTGAAAAAAAGAAGAATTAAAAAATATTAATTTCTGGATTTTTTATGAATTTTATAAAATGCAAAGAATTAAAAGAAATTAAAATAAAAGAATTTAAGAAATAAAGGGGAGGGGGGTATCAAAAGTAACACGCCCCAGCTTATTTTGAACATTAGGCCAAATCAGGGGGGTGGGAATAGAAACAAATGCTGAGGCCCAGATTTATTATTCAATCAAAACGGTGCGTTTGGTTAAGTTGTGCGCTGCGTTTTGATGCTTCAGTCTCCCTCCATTTCTGAAATCAAATAATGGCCGTGCGATGGACTGAATTAGTCAAGCTTTGGGGATCATCCAACGGTGGACCTTCATCGTCCCCAACTCAACCCTAGGGTTTGCAGAAACCCTAACCCCATGCAAGGATCTTCTTCAAGCTCGTTCTCACTGATCACCCAATGAAACCACAAACTTCCAACGGCGAAAATGTTCTATTAATCCCCAAGAACACAATGATATCAATAGACTTCCCTGAAACCTCTTGAATCATCCTAATAGAAAGCACGAAAGTTGGGGTTCCACCATGATTTTCTGCCATCAACCTTAACCAAGATCAAACCTAATGATGTAAATCTGTTCCACAGGTTATCCTAGCCATTCTACACTACATTATATCCATTAATGCACACACAATAGCTTGCTATCAATTCTGCAAGAAATGGTACCCTGCCTCGAAACCTCATGAATCTTCCTCTAATCCTCAGAAAATGGTCCTCTACCCTAGCTTAACCAGTCTAAACCTATAACTATGGTGGAATGCACATAAATTAGGTGATACGAGCAAGATTACCAACCTGTCAAACTTTAATGGTGGATATGGTTTCCCTACAATTCAATGTCTGCAAGCTTCCTTGATTAATCTCCAATGACAGATATAAATTCTGTATGCAACAAAATGGATGAACAAGGCTTGAATCTTGTGTTTGATCTCAATATGCACTTCTTGCAAATTCTTCAAAACAGCTTCAAACTTCCATGGATCTTCCTCTATCTCAGTATGCAATCAATCACAAGGATCAGAGTAGTGTGTTTGTGGAGAAGAAATGAATGAAAATGGAAGAGAATGAAGGTTTGATGTGAAATTGCAAATGGAAGAATCTTCACTTTTCACACTCTAATCTCACCTCTCACCAACAATTATCACCAACCCTGGCCAAATTGTGATTCACCCTTCTTATAGCAATCCATGGAATGATCTAGATCCATCTAGAAACTTGTGGAAAGTGTTAGAAAGTTTTAGAACTTCTCCTTTAATGACATGCTAATCATACCATATCTCATGAGTTAGGCTTGCCAAATTGTCTTCAAAATCTCCTTACAAGAGATGTTGAGAAAGAATGAGTGAAAAACATGCATTTCCTTGCCTTTGGTGAAGTTTTGTTTAGTTGCCTTATTATGCAAGAATGAGAATTACAAAGTAACCCCCATTTCTAAGCTTCAAATCAAAATTCTACTTGAACCATTGTTTTTAAAACATTGTTTGGAGTCAAAATGACATATTGGATGACCCATTTTGGATTTGTACATCTCATAAACCAAAATTAAATTTCAACTTTTTCAACTTATAAGCCATTTTTAGGTCATTTTCACCCAATCTTGTAAATTCTTGCTAAAAGCTTTTTCAATAACTCATGACCACTTTTCTAGGCTTAAAATCCCATTTTGAACAACTTTCATGTTTTGAGTTTTTCCATTTGAGGCTTGGAAATAGGAGATATGGCCTTTGCTTAAAATGACCTATAACTGCCAAATGACCAAAATACCCCTGTCTTGTTCAAACCATACGTTGAGTTCTACAAATCCTATCAAGGACTTCTAGTACTCTCTAGAAAGCTAAGAAGATGCCCTTCAACATTCATGTTGACCAAGAAGTCACAGGAATCATCCTACTAGGGCAAAAGTTGTCTGCAAGTTAGGTGACTTTCAAGGACCCAGGTTCACACACCTCAGCTGACCTGTAATTTGTCAAAACCATAACTTGAGCTCTGCAACTCCTATCAAGGACTTCCACCACTCAAATTAAAGCTAAGAACAATCTCTACAACATTCATGTTGTGGGGAAGATGAGATATCAATCACATCTTGAGCTAAAACTGCCTGGAATATAGGGATCAAACTAGGGTTTTTTCATTGACAATCCTCAGAAACCCTAACTCAAAACTTCTCAAACTCCTCAATCATGATGAGTTGGTCTAGGAATCATATTTATAACATGTCCATGCATCATTCCATGATATCATGGCCCTTGGATTAGGTCTCAACCTTCTCCAAATCCTCAGTTATCCTAGGGTCGACCCAGTCAAAACCCTAATTCTACCATTCATGGTTGAATCTTCTGAATTCTTGCATAATGACCTCTCTGGGCTTCATGATGGCTTTCAAGACATCTTATAGGCTTTCTCAAATCTCCAAGTTCATTCTCAAAGTCTCTGAGTCATCTGAGGAGTTCCCACAATTCTCAAGCTAGGAGGCACACAACTCTGGTTTCAACCAATTCTCTTGAACTTTCTGATGAAGGTATCAACCTGCAAACACTTGATGGATAAATAATTGTTGGTCAAATTTTGGGGTGCAACACTATGTAAAAATGATTATGCAAATGCAAACGTGTGTCTGTGCCTTGGGGATATCCCCCCCCCCCCCCCCCGATCCTAGTTTCCAAGACAAATAAAGTCCAACATCCAATCATGGAAAGAAATCCTCATATATATCTGAAAAATCCGTGCGGGCAGCGTACAACTGTAATCGAATACAACTGAAGCAACAAGTGTGACCCCAACCAACAAGCCTGGTGGTGGTCAGCTTATCAATGCATAAAAGATACAAAGAAATACAAGGAAATCAAGTGCGGCTACTGGCACGGAAATCTTCCAATAACTTCTTTGTAGTGGGATGGTCAGGCTTTGTGAGCAGACCCTGGATCAGCAGATCCCTCTGCCTGATGGTTTCCTGGAGATCCTTGGCAATGTCCCCACAAGCCCCTTTTCCAGAGCAGTCTTCCACTCTACACCTCTTAGCATCAGCTCTAAGTTGACAATCCTGCAGGTTTGCCTTGGTTTCAACAAATCTATACTGAACGTCTCGTCAAAGTGATGCTTCAACCTCTATCTTCTTGTCCTTGATCTCAATCGGAACCTTCAACTCGTCTATTTGTTGCTTCAGCTTTTCCTCTCGCTCTTTGTGGTTGGTTAGGGTGTTGTTCCACAATGTTTTGTATTTGGATAACTTCATATACACCCTATCCAGGTCTTGCTTCTTAGTGGTCAAAACGTTGTGCACAACCTTCAGGTCTAATCCAAGATGTTCTCTAGAATCAGTCTCCTTGGTCAAACTAGCGCCCAATTGGTTTATCAATTTCTTCTGCTTCTTGCTGGTGTATACGGCTTCGCTCTTCTCGCTCCGGAGTTGAGCAATCTCTTTCTCCAACTCTTCGTTGGCTTTCCGTAGTTCTTCCTTCTCTTGGAGCACTTGGTTGAACTTCTGAATATCAACTGTGGTTGGTTCTTTGACCACGGGAGGATATAACGGTTCCACTGCAGGAAATGGCATTAGAAACTTAGCGGCTCTTTCTCGGATCCAGACCACATATGGATCAAAGGCCTTGTTATTGCTCTTTCCTAGCAAAACTTTTCCTTTTCTATGAATTTTGCTCCAAGCTTTCTCTACTTTAACCAAAGTGTCACCTTCAAGCAACCCTGTGAGATACAGAGATTCCTGTATCTCTTCTTCTTCAGGAGGACCTCTTAGCGCATATCCAAATTGTCTTACCATCAAAGAGGGATTGTAATTGATACACCTGTTCCTTCCGACCAGGGGGACGTTAGGAAAGCCACCGCAACTATGCACAATCTATTTTCCTAGTAGATCTCTATCAAACCAAGTGATATTGTCAGCAGACAAACCCATCAAACATGCTGACCAGGGTGAAGTTTCAGCAGAATCAATAAATGGACCCGTCTTAGAAAGATGGCTTACAAACCACTTGTACCGCAAAGGAGCGCAACACGCTACATTCTTCCCCTTTCTGTTTTCATTCTTGCTGTGAACTGAATGATAAATGTCTTCGAGAAGAGTGGCCACTGGATTCCCGGAAGCAAATATGTGGCAGGCGTCCATACCTATGAAGTCCGGGTGACTTGGGAATAACACGATTCCATATATGCAAAGGGCTAAGATGGAATTGAATACAACCCAACAACCCTTCTTGGCAAACCCTTGGGCCTTCTCCACCAGGAACGGCAAAGAGAAACCATAAACTCCAATCTTTCTGAACAACATCCCTTTCAGCTCTGAGTCATCTAGATGAAGGGTAGCAACCAATTTACCCAAGTTAGGTTCACCATCAACATGGTAATAAGGCATCTGATTCAACAATGGTACCCCCAGTAAGTCAGAATACTCTTCTAAGGTTGGAGCTAGGACATAGTCTGGAAAAACGAAGCATCTGAGCCGCGGGTCATAAAACTACAGAAGAGCGTAGAGGTCGTTCAACTCGTACGTAGAAAGCTTACACACAATATTCAGAAGTCTCCCATAGATTTTTCTGAAGTCCTCCATCACTTTCTTATCAGCCAAAGAAATCAAACCCCGTAACTCTCGGATATCAGGTATTGGTATCTTGTAAGCCACTATTTTCTTCAGAGATGCCATGTCAGCCATTAGGATCAAGATCACTAGAACTAGGGGAGAAGTATGCACCTGCAACATAGACACACGTTAATGATATGCAAATGAGAATGCAAAAATGCAAAATGCAAACATGTGGCAAGAGATCAAGATGACTGTGCTGTTGGTTGAGAAGGACCAAAATTCTGCTTCGGCGAGAATATAACACATTCCTGATAATTAGGACCCACTGATACCAATATCACTGATTTAAACTGTCAAGAGAAAACTAGGTTGTCTGAAGGTAAATTTTCTTGCATAGCCCAACCCCGCTCACAGGTATGGACCTAATCCACTGACACATGTATGGCATCCTATGCGCTCCTCAGCGTCACAGACTTTCACAAAATGATGATACATTCACCATTTCTGGTTTAGCATCATCACTCCTTGAAGAGGCCTCACTTAGCTGAGTCACAAATGATCGGCTCCTAGAGTCGACAATCCTCATATCCAAAATCCCCTCGAGTCCAAAGGATTGATAGGAAGTCGTCAAAGAGAATATCGTCTGAGTGTGGATTTCATGGGAACTGATGCGAGCAAAGCAAGCACGTCCGTCACTAATCCACTCTAATGCTATATTTTCTCTCAAGCCTGGGTATGGCTTCTCACTCATCAGAATCAGTCCCTCCCACAACAGCACAGCAAATAATTATATTATACTGAAAGTAAAATGCAGAAAGTAAAGTGTGATAAATAAATGCAAACCCAACAGATAAACACGCAAGCGCTAGGATTGACTCACATAGGGGACATTGGATCCCCAGCAGAGTCGCCAGCTGCTGCTGATGACCCAGACAGCTAGGAAGAAAATTCAAGGTGAGACTCGCATAGGGAACCATCGCTTTGTTCCCCAGCAGAGTCGCTAGCTGTCACTAATGCGAAAATAAGGTGCCGGCAAAATAGAAGAGTCGTCACCTTTCGTTATTTATCCCCCATAAAGGGAAAGGAAACGATCGGAAAAACCTGGCGAAAAGGTATAAGACAAGGTCATCGCAACCAAATCTGGGGTTCGGGAGTCAGTTACGCAAGGGGAAGGTATTAGCACCCCTCATGTGCTTTGTACTCAACGGGATCCACGCTTGTTGTGTTTATCTGACGGGTTGGTTTATCTATCTACCTATGAAGGTTGGTATGAAAAGAAAAGAAAATTGACTCGGCAAAGCATCACGCTTCCTGCCTACGTATTCTCGTCAGAGAACGAGAAATCAGAGTCAACGTAGTTCGGCTAACTACGGGTGAAGGGAAGGTTGCTCGCCAAAATATCGCATCTTGTGCCTACGTATTCTCATCAGAGAAATCAGAGCGAACGTAGTTCAGGAAACTACGAAACACGGGTTGATTCATCTGTTTTTTACCCGAGTAGGGTTAACAAACAATTCCAACAGTTTGGTGTATGCAGCTCGCTCGTCGGAGACTCGTGCGTTACCGTTTGCGGTAGAACTGAGAGTTAACAACAATCTTTTTCTGAAAACATTTTCCTGATTAAAGGAGTCCACGGGGCAAAGAGAGGTTTGATGTTTGTTTTTTGTCTTTTACGGAAAGAAGTGTTTTTTATGGACGTTTGTGATTCCTACTGCACTGGAGGCTATGACTTAGGAGCAAATGCGTCGCATATCGTCCAAAGGACGTATACTAAACACTCTAGACGATTGAGAGGATACCGCTCAATTATCATTTCCCAAGTGGCTTAAGGCTCGTAACGTACTGTACCAACTCGCCTTTATTACGTATTTTAATGTTGTTTTGTAGATGAGAAGGAGAAAGGACCACAGGGGAGACTATCAAGATTCCTTACTATTGTCATGCAATGGATTCATCCTATGATTGAGTTTGAAACAGGGAACTCCTAGATGTTATCATGCAAAGATTTCAACCTAAAATTCTATCATCACTTCCTTATCAAAGGAAGTGAGAGTCCTAAGGGATCATGTCAATGGGAAACAGAAAACAAACTGCAAAAATTATTAAAGCAGATAAAACAGAAAAGCAAACAGTAAAGATGCAATTGGAATGCAGCAATACAAGCAGAGGGAGAGACTCAACCTCTAAGCAAACAAGCAAGGAGATCAAACAAAAACAGACAAGCAAAGGGAGGGCCACCTCTCGATGCAGACACATCAGTTAGAAAAGGGAAAATAACATACTAGCAGAGGGAGAAACTCAACCTCTAAAGCAAACAAGCAAAGGGAGGACCACCTCAACCTTTTAATGCAATCATGCTCCTCGCCTACAATACTCTAAACATGAGATTGTCCTAATGCAACAAGCAAATCAATCAAGCAGGGAAGAGAAATGTAACCAAGATGAGCAACAGGGAAGTCATCCCAGGCTACATCAGGTTGGATGTGTGTGAACACAAGAGTCCATCATGGGCTCAACCTCTTGAGGAATGCACAGAATCCAACCAAGGGAAGGATTAGGCTCTCCCAAGAGGGATTCTATGTCAATAGGACAAAGAAACTGGGTGTTGGTCCTAGATGTCAATCTAAGGTATCTGGTTAAAGTGTATCAACATTGAATGTCCATCTAAGGATCAACCTGTTGAGGAATGCACAAAATCCAACTAAAGGAAGGATTAGGCTCTCCTAAGAGGGATCCTGAGAAAGGGACTGAGAAAGAAGATAGTATAAACCAAAGGAATATACTATGCTAATGAATGTCAATCCAAGGCTCAACCTCTTGAGGAATGCACAAAATCCAACCAAAGGAAGGATTAGGCTCTCCCAAGAGGGACCCTCATCATGACTTGAAGGAGGAAGATAGTATAAACCAAAGGAATATAATATATTGATGGATGTCAATCCAAGGCTCAACCTCTTGAGGAATGCACATAATCCAACCAAGGGAAGGATTAGGCTCTTCCAAGCGGGATCCTTATCAAGACTTGAAGGAGGAAGATAGTATAAACCAAAGGAATATACTATACTGATGAATGTCAATCCAAGGCTCAACCTCTTGAGGAATGCACAGAATCCAACCAAAGGAAGGATTAGGCTCTCCCAAGAGTATTCCTCATCATGACTTGGAGGAAAGAGGACAGGGCAAAGCCCAGGAAAGAAACCACACAGAGGAAAAAAGCCATCACAAAAACTTCTAAGAAACCCTAAAGGTTAGTTACAAGGGTCACCTAACTAAGTGGATTTAAAAGCTCTATCAAGGCTTAACAATTGTTCTAAAGAGGTATCTACCTAAGCTGTATTCTATCAAGAAGGAATTAGAATCCTAGAGTTAGCTAAATTTCACTTTAGACACTAATCTATGAGGTAAGCTAAGTTAGGATCACCTACAGCATAACCAACTTGTAAACTATGGAAAAAGTAGGAAAATCAATCCTAAAAGGATAGGAAAAATTCTAAGGCTTCCTAACTGTGTTAAGGAATCATGGTAAAAAATTCAGGGCCAAAACATAAATCTAAAGGTTCTAAACAATTTCTACACTTAAAGGTATGGTTAAGGGAATCCACAAGGGAAAGGTCCTAGAAATCTATCTCAAACCTATACCTAAAAGCTTCTAATAAATGCAAGAAAAATCATACAACCCTACCAAGAGGTGTAAGGAACACATACAAAAATTCAGCACTAAATTCAAATCCAGGAGATGGTACAAAAATCAGAAAGAAAATCAATCATTTTTACATTTTTAATCAACTAATAAAAAATGGAAAAATGGCAATAAATGGAAATTTTATCAAAAACTCAATTAAATTGCATACAAAAATCAGGGACAAGCCAAAGATCAATCATGATTTTTCTCATATTTTTCTATCAATTATTTCTATTTTTTAAAGCATTAAAAACAATTAAGTGAATAAAAGAAATTCACAAAATGAATTAAAGAAATTAAAAGCTGAGAAAATAATGTGGCCCTTGGATCACCAGACCAGTCAAACCATCTAAAGCCTGCTAATGTGCCATGTAGCGTATTGAGTCACTAAATGAAACGCCGCGTTTCATTAAACGGGCTGAAACCACATCCTAGCCACACAAACAGCATACCATTCAAGCAATCCTAAGCACTATACGTTGCCACGTAGCAAGTCAACTTCAGTTCAAAATAAAATTGAATCTGATCCACACGATGGGGCTACCGGTCAAGGCGTTCAAATAGATCAAACGGTCCTGTTTTAAACTGAGGAAATGGAGGGGAATCACAGCTCGCCGGAGAAGATGAACCCACGGTGGCTCTGGTCATCTTCTCCGGCCACCAAAAAATTGCAGAGGTTCACAACCCTAACCAAAACCTACGATATCATATACCAAAACGCTTGCTTGAATAGTAGATCACGAATCTATAATCCATTTTCACTATTAACCAATAACATGTCTAAACCGAAGCCCTAAAGTTTTGGCATCACATCAAGAATCATCCTAATCAACCACGATTTCATTCCTAAAATAATCTAGGTAACCTCAGCAACCTAACCACATATCTATTCTAACTTAATCGTGCATAAATTAAGAGCAATGGTGAAAAACAAGAACCTATTCAGGAGCTTCGAATTTGGCACTCTCAAGTGTAAATTCTGGCTTCAAAAGGTGCAGAAACAATCAGTGAACAATGCTTGATCAATCTTGATACTCAATTGCTCTTGAAATTGCTTCAAACTCCAAACTCAAACTTCACTCTTCAAGCCTCAAAATCTCAATTGTTTCTAACTGATTTTCCTCCAAATTGCAACTAACTTCATCTGAACTTCATCTAGAGCTTATATAGAGGATGTTTGGATCAATATCAGGCCCATTCATGGCCCATTCCATCCATTTCACTTTCCAATTTTCCTTACTTTTTCTCACTATGGCAGCCATGAAACAACTCTGTTTTGCATTCCAATTTGACTCAAAATCATTGCTTGGATGTTGGTGAGGATGAAGGGATGAGATTACTTCCTTAAATCCAATCAATGGTGTGTGTTGATCATGTAACTTCAATCTTAAGAAACTTCAAAATTGTCCATGAGATGTGCTTCAAATTGGAAATGTAAAGATGCCAATCTATTCCAAATGTCCTTTACCTTCAAAAATTGCACAAACTTGTAACACTTTGAACCAATATGATTTATTTTGCAATTTTCTCATTTTTATGCCTTTAATGATTCCTTCATGAGAATTTCTTCACACACTTCTCATTTTAATCCATATCAATGCATTCTTGGGTCATGGTTGGACAAATAACACCATTTTGAACAAATTTCAAGTTGAACAAAATTCCATTTGAGGTGAGTAAGTTGATGAAATTGACCCATAATCAAAAATGGCCTATAATTTCAACTTCCCAAAATACCCTTCTCTTGCAAAGCTCATATCTTGAGTTCTACAAATCCAATCATGGACTTCTAGTACTTTTTGAAACGCTAAGAAAATAAGGAACAACATTCATGTTGGCCAAAAGTTCAGGTGAAACTTCATTCTAGGGCAAAGGTGGCATGGAAGTTGGTTGACTTTCAAGTACCAAAATCACATTCATCTGATGACCTGTAACTTGTCTGCTTCATAAATTGAGCTCTATAAACCCTATCAAGGACTTCTAGTACTCAAATTAAAGCTATGATCATGCTCTACAACAATCATGTTGGGGTCAAGGTGAGATGAAAATCACATCTTGAGTTATGTGGTCTTGAAGTTAGGCACTAAACCAGGGGATTTTACACTGTCAAGCTTAGAAACCCTAGCCTATGAACTCCTCACGCTCTTGATTAATAATGAGTTGACCTTGGAATCATCCCTTGGGCATCTTAATACATCAATCCATGATCACATGGCTTTGAAATTAGGTCTCAACCTTCTTCAAATCATCTGTTGACCTAGGGTTGACCAGATGAAACCCTAGTTGTATCAATCTTGATAGCAGCTTCTTATCCTTCACATGATGACCTTTCTAGACTTCAAAATGACTTTCAATACTTCGCATGAGCTCTCTCAAGGATTCAAGTCCAACTTCATGGCTTCAGCATTATCAAATGACCTCTCACAACCTTCAAGTTAGGAGATATGCATCCTTGTGTCTAACACCTTCTCTGAGGATCTTTGGCTTCTCTGATGAGGATATCAACCCTTGAATAATTGAATAAGGACTCTCATATAGATTCATAATCTTGGTAGCCTTTTGGTTGGTAGTCATACCTCTTGATCTCCTGCCCACATGTCAATGCAATGCAAATGATAATGCTAAAATGAATGCAATGAAACACAGGCTAGGTAAAGAAAAAAGTTAGGCAAATTTTGGGGTGCAACAAAAATTAACCCTTAATATTTCTCAACCTACGGGAACTAACCCCATGATTCAATTCCCTTCATAAAATTGATCATACCCATATTTATAGAATTGAACCCCACCCTTACCTTTGGATTGAGGACAACTCTAAACTTCTGATTTGTTCTTCGGTGACTCTTCTGCAACTACCTTGAGTTCTTTCTGGCGGATAATTCTTCTGTTCCTAACTCCTCCCCAATCACGTTCCTTTTTCCTTCTCTTCAACCTTTTTCCTCAATTTTGTTTTTCTGAGAAGTTTATCGTGCGTTTTCTCTCTTTCCCCACAACCTCTCTAATAACTCCCTAATTCACATTATTCCATCCAATAATAATAATAATAATAATAATAAAATATTACTACTAGTTATTAAATTATCCTTATTATTAGTCATATTATATTATCAAACTCTATATTTATTAAAGGGTTTCCTATACTTTAAGGACATCCACCCACGCTCTCAGCCACACTCTCATATAAAGGCGCACCAACAATTCATAAATAATTAATTTAAAAAGAACGGGAGTTACACTCAACACGAAGTTGAGAACATCTGCTAACCAGCAGGCATTCGCTAAATAAAAGCGAGCATCAAACCCGAAGGCCGACTCAACACGAAGTTGAGAACATCTTCTAACAAGCAGGCATTCGTTAAATAAAAGCGAGCATCGAACCTGAAGGACGGCTCAACACGAAGTTGAGAACATCTGTTAACCATCGGGCATTCGCTAAATAAAAGTGAGCATCGAGCCCGAAGGCCGGCTCAACACGAAGTTGAGAAGAACATCTGACCTCGCTATCAGGCATCTGTTAAACACACAGACATCGAACCCGGAGGCCGGCTCAACACGAAGTTGAGAAGAGAATACGTCGATTCAGAATCTGAAAGAAGAAATCTGCTGGGGAAATAATGAACTCAACCGTGTAGACTCCATTGGGGAGCAACAATAGGATAAACACATATGTGAATGATCTTGATGGAGGTCTGGATACCACGCAGGCTCAAGAAAAACACCAATACTTGTTGGGGTATGGATACCACACAAGCTAAATAAACCATCATTGTCTGATGTAGACACGCCTGAAAACACGAGGTAACAACCTGGCTTATGTTTCAAATGCATATATTTGAATATGGCATAATGCTCCATACGAAATGAAAATGCGACGCGTTTGAGGATGTTATGCACAATGCAAATGCAAAGGAAACACCTCAGCAAAATAAATGCTGAAGAGACGAGAGCAACCCTGCCGGGGAAAGATAGGATATTCCAATTACGATTGGATTTATGCTGGGAACAACAAGCCCTGGATGGATTCTCGAAATGAACTCTCCTGTGTAACATTGCTCTGACGAGAACAAAAATCCACTCCGCTGGGAATCAACTCAAATTCTATTGAGGAAAGCGCCCCGAATGGCCTACCAGAATACAAATCTTCTGGGGAACAAAAGACTCGGCTTGGAAAAAGGCAGCCACCTGCTGAGATCATCTCAACTCTACTGGGAAATCAGCCCTGGATGGCCTTTTAGAACACTGAAAATCTTCTAGGGTACAAAGCAAACTACTGGGGGATGCCTCTACTCTGTCTTAGATTTCAACCTGTTGGAGATTAAATCCAAACCGCTAGGGGTAAACGAATAAGATATACTGGGAATCCATCCCAAACTCTCTCTGCTGAGGACGAGAAACAACCTACTCTAGCAACTCCTCTGGGGATTACTCAATGAGGGAATCAACGTCGACCTCTGCTTGGGTAATGAGTCAACGACCTAGACTCTGAGGGGAAAGGAGTCAAAGACTTGGACTCTGTGGGGAACCGGAACTCTGAATCCGCTCCACTGCTGGGGATAAGCCCAGATTTTCCGGATGAAGAGAACTTCAATCTCGACCTGCTGGGGGATAAGCGCATACATTTGATCTGCTGGGGATAGGTGTACACACTTAACCTGCAAATAAACAAACAAACAAGATATCCTGCACAACAGAAACTATCTCGGTCATCATCCATGACTTCGTTCAAGCAAATCAAATTTTTAATGACTATCAGCAAAGCCCATAAGTTTATGTATGCAAGGTTTTATCGAAAACATCAAGCGTTTTTTTGCAAACAAAACAGTAAAAGCTAAAGCAAGAACAACAATTTACTGAATAGTATATACTTCATTGATAAATGGTCTGTGAATAGGCAGATTTTACAACAATTGTAACTCTTGAAAAGAGAAAGCTGCGCGAAAATTTACAGAAATGCACAAAGATATAAAAAATGTCGGCAACATGGTACAAAAAACCACCATGTGTCGATTCATCTATGACTCGCATGACTTCGATGCTTTTCTGACGCTTCGCCCTCTGAAGAAACTGATTTGAACAAATGGCCCTTGGGTCCTCCCATAATCCACCGTACTCTGAAGATCGACACGCAGATCGCAGTCATTTGCTTTTCAAATCCCTAACTTTTGCCTGAATCGCCCTCGCGGGTTTTCGATTCACCGAGATACCCATTTTTGCCAAAGTCGCCTTTTCAGGTTTTCAACTTTGCGGGTTTACATATTTTATTTTTATCCCTAACTTTTGCCCGAAACCATTCTTTTTATGGTTCGCCGAGATACCCATTTTTTCTTGGATATTCTTTTTCTTTCCAGCGGGTCTCTTTAAGCAAAGTATTGTTTAACTACATATGCATTCATAGGGGATGTGAAATCTTCACCATCCATGGTTGAGAGTATTAAGGCTCCTCCTGAAAAGACCTTCCTTACCACATATGGACCTTCGTAGTTGGGAGTCCATTTGCCCTTATGATCTGTCTGTAGAGGGAGAATCTTCTTCAATACTAAATCACCTGCCTGAAAGCTTTGAGGATGCACCTTATTATCAAAAGATTTCTTCATCCTGCTTTGGTACAAACGACCATATGCAATGGACGCACATATTTTCTCATCCATCAAACTGAGCTGATTCAATCTGTTCGTCACCCATTCTGCCTCATCAAGCTTGATGTCAACCAGAAGTCTCAAAGAACGAATCTCGACTTCCAATGGCAGGATAACTTCCATACCATACACTAGCGAGAAAGGGGTTTCCCCAGTTGAAGTACGTAACGGAGTACGATATCCGTGCAATGCAAAGGGCAACATCTCGTGCCAATATCTGTAGGTCACAACCATCATCTGCACAATCTTCTTTATATTCATATTGGCTGCTTCAACAGCGCCATTCATCTTCGGACGATAGGGAGAAGAGTTGTGATGCCCAATCCTGAAACTCTGGCACAGTTCCCTCATCATCTTGTTATTCAAATTTGAACCATTATCAGTAATGATTCTCTCGAGCACTCCATAACGACAGGTGACGTCCTTCTTGAAAAACCGGGATACGACTTGTTTGGTGACATTGGCATAGGAAGTTGCTTCAACCCACTTAGTGAAATAATCAATTGCCACTAAGATGAAGGGATGTCCATTGGATGCGGTTGGCTCAATCTTGCCAATCATATCAATGCCCCACATGGAAAAGTGTGAGGACAAACCCTCATGTAACATATGGTCTTGAGTTTCGATGATGACAAAACACAACCATGGATGAATCGGTTTTATCGGCTCTACATCTACAAGAAAAATGCAATATTTCACCTCTCATATCCTTCTAACTTGTCATAATCAATTCAATATATGTGGAAGATCATTAGTTATGTTTAGATGTATTAAAATCACAAAGATATGCATTTTTACAGATTCGCAGGCTTTGAGTCGACCACAGGTCGGCACATGAAGCAGTACAATTTCCCACTGGTCGGCGCATGCTGACGTATGGTCGACCACAGGGTCAGCGCATGAAGCAGTGCAATTCTCCACTGGTCGACGCATGCAGTTAAGACTTTTCAAATTGCCTAAAACTGTAGGCTATGTGTCAACGCATAGTCCTGCTATGGTCGACCGTTCGCGCGTTTGTGCCGTTAGTGAAGTCTTTCTACTTTGGTCGAAAAGCTGTTAAGTGTGTTGGTTGGTTGGTTACTATATATAGAAGGTTTGTTCATTTTTTATCAACAACAATTGAGATTTTGAGTCAATTGTGCAAGAAACAAGAAAACTGAAATAGGTGCTACCAAATCTCTTCATCTTCATCCTCAACAAGTCAAAACATAACAATTACACACAACAATTCTTGATGTGGTTTGTGTCGCGTTCAAGGTGATAAGGTCCGAAGCTGTTGATTGGGAATCCGGTTCGGGTTGAGTTACTAGCAAGTTTTTCTTGAATAAAACCTTTAAGGGTTTGCCCTCCAAGATTCGGAGAATTTGGGGTTTTTGGTACGGATCGTCTCTACCAACTTCAGCTGAGCGAAGGTTATTGAGAAGCGGAAGGTTTCATCAGTCTAGTAGCGGGAATCAGTGAAGTGTGCAAGAGAGTTTCGGGTTTGATTTGTGTGTGATTGAGATCAGTCGGGCTGAGGGTTTGAAGAATGCAAGGTGATTAAACAAAGGGGATGAAATCAGAGGTCTACTCACAATAATCGAAGAACTTGATTCGACTCGAATCAAGGAACAAGGAGAGAAAAGCATCATCAACATCAAGAGAGCTTGTTTGTATATTTTTCTTATATATCCTTGTATAAACACTTCAAATTTACAGGTGATATCTATTATATTGATCTCAATTCTAGATTTAGAATTGAGGGCAGACGTACCCCGAAGCGAGGACGGCGGGGGAACTGCCTCAACAAAACTTTGTCTCCTTTACTTTTCAGCACTTTGATTTTTGCTTTAGAATTTGAGTAATTTTAGTTTAAGCAATTTTATCAAAATTTGAATTGAATTTAGTAAGTGTTTTTCACTGGTTTGAACTCTAGTACAATAGTATATTGTACAAGGAATTTGGAGTTACTTACTCAAGTCAAAATTCACTTGGAGTGTCTCGCACACCAAGTGTTTGATAAATTGCCTAAACCAAAGTTCATTTGGATTATTTGCATATTTTGTGGGGATTGTGGTACATTGGAACTAGTCCTACTTATTAGTGGTAAAATCAATTGATAAGTGTGACTAGTGTGCTGAATCTATTTTTTGCTCATTATCATTTCCATAAGGCTAGACGTATATCCAGTCTTCTAACAACGGTTCGTTTTAGACGGTAATTTTTCCAAGGCCGCTTCCGCAAAACAAATATTTTTAAAACCAATTTTTAATTGGTAGCTCCGACTTATTTTTTAATTGGGATCTATACAACCCCCCTCCCCCCTGTTAGAACACAGATTGGTTCTTAGTTATATCTCTATGTTTTGATGATAACTCTTACGAAATTTTGTATAAAGAAATTATATACTCTAAAATTTGTTCAAGTATTTTTGCTATAGATATTAAAGTTTATATTCTTCTGAAAGCAAAAATGCATCTGAACGTGGAAATATGCAAGGCTCTGAAGCACCAGAAGCATCTCTTAGAAGACTCTGAGCGCTGCCTACAAAAGACTCTGAGCGCTGCCTACAGAAGGATCTGAAGCAGAAGCTACAGAAGCATCTGGAGCATAGAATGAAGACTTTGTACGAAGAGTTTCAAGCACAGTTTTTTCAGAAGACTCTAATAGTACTGTACGCTGCAAGTACTAAGGATCTGATCCCAAACTATGCTCTGGGTAATCTCACACTAAAGCACACTTGTTGCAACACTCTGATACAACAAATTCTGAAGACATCAAGACTCTGATCACTCAAGGCTCTGATGTGAATTGCTGGGATAGCTTCATCTCCAGATTCAATACAGTTGCTTCAAATCTGAAGAATGTCTGTTCTGATGATGCGAAGATTAGATTTGCTGAGACTGCCAGAACCATGATATGGAACATGAAAAGATCTGCACCTTTGCTTCTTGAGGATGTACCTTCATCTTCTGGAGTATCTGCTACAGAAGCTATTGCAGGATCTGCTTCTGAAGAAAATCATTTGGCTCTGACAATCATGGACAACCCCTTTGCATCTGTGGCTTCAGACTCTGCAACTCCAATGGTTATTGACTCTGCTCCTGCATCAGAATCTATTCCATCTACTTCATCTGAGATCAAGAAAGAGAACCCAGACTTAGAAGATAAGATTGCAGTGCTGGAAGCTAGGAAATCTGAGATCAAGTCCTGGATGGCTAAGCAAGATTAGAAGAATGAGAACATGGAGAAATGGATGTCAAAGCAAGAAGAATCCTCATCTAATATCACTCAACTTCTGAAGATGATTCTTTCCAAACAAACCTAGCTTTAAGTTTTATGTATCTGATATTTGTGCACTTGTACTTGAATTTCTTATCTGATGATTTTTCTGTTCTGTCTAAGTACTTATCTGAATGAATGAATGACTCTGTTGTTTTCTCTACTTGAATGTATCTTTTCTCTCTGTTTTCCTTTTATTTGTCTTTAAAGTTTTCTTTTTGATTATGACAAAAAGGGGGAGAAAATGAAATTCTGACTGTTCAAATAAATTTTACCTGAATGAAATTCAGACATATCAATTACAACTAACGTGAACCTTTAGTATTTCAAAACTTATGAAAAATTTGACAAATTCTTTAAAGTAACTCTGAGATCCCCAGATCAAGTTTTAACCAATCAGGCTCTGATTCTGGAACATTCATCCAAGTCAAGCTTTCTTTTGGAACAATCAGGCTCTGATTCTGAAAAGAATACTCATGCAAAAAGGGAAGTTTCTATTCTTTCTAAGTATTCAATTCAGAGGAGATTCATAATCTCAAGGGGAGTTATAATTATCTCTTTATTGAACAAAATTTCTTATGTTTTTGTCATCATCAAAAAGGGGGAAATTGTTAGAACACAGATTGGTTCTTAGTAATATCTCTATGTTTTGATGATAACTTTTACGAAATTTTGTATTAAGAAATTATATACTCTAAAATTTGTTCAAGTATTTTTGCTGCAGATATTAAAGTTTATATTCTTCTAAAAGCAAAAATTCATCTGAACATGGAACTATGCAAGGCTCTGAAGCGTCAGAAGCATCTCTTAGAAGACTTTGAGCGCTGCTTACAGAAGACTCTGAGCGCTGCCTACAGAAGGATCTGAAGCAGAAGCTACAGAAGCATCTGGAGCATAGAATGAAGACTTTGTATGAAGAGTTTCAAACACAGTTTTTTAGAAGACTCTGATAGTACTGTACGCTGCAAGTACTGAGGATCTGATCCAAAACTTTGCTATGAGTAATCTCACGCTAAAGCACACTTGCTGCAGCACTCTGAACAGTAAATTCTGAAGACATCAAGACTCTGATAACTCAAGGCTCTGATGTGAAATGTTTGGAATTAGAAACTTGTTGTAGAAGAATTCAAAGTTATATCCGATGATAAATGCCAAACGACTCTTTCCTCTTTTATGCTAGGCACAAGAACACATGAAAAAAGGATTTCTCTGAACGTTCTACTTCTAGGAAAGGTCAAGTGATGTAAAGACAAAAAGGTCTCAGCTACTTTTCAGACACGGTCTTCAAAGTGCATACATCTTGCACTTTTGTGCCTATAAAAGCAAGACTTCAACATCTTTCTCAAGTTGACGATAATTGAAAGAAATTCACTGAAAAGCTCTCATACAATTTATTCTCTTTGCTGAATTTATTTCATACGTTCTTAAATTTAAGTGTAAATCACAGTTGTGATATAGCTTTCTTATAAGAATTCAAACACTTGTTTAGTTTTACATTTGATTGTAAAATTTCCTTGAGAAGACCCAGTTGTGGTAAGTAGTTCTTGAGAAGACTAAGAATAGTTGCTCTTAGTGTTTTCTATTGCAATCAGTTTGATTAATAGTGGATTAAGTCCTTGTGGAGAAAGGCAAATCACTCTTTATAGGGTGGACTGGAGTAGTTGAGTTCAACGAACCAGAATAAAAATCTTTGAGTTTTTATTGCCTTAATACTTTCTATATACTTATTCAACCCCCCTTCTAAGTATTTTCTCACCTTCAGTTGGCATCAGAGCTCCGGTTCTGTGTGTGCTACCACTTCACCGTGACAGAAAAGATCCAGTGAGAAAACTTTGATATATTTTCTTGGTTGTTATTATGGCTGAAACTTCAACATCTAACAGCAACAACAGATATGAAGAAAGGGATAGAATCAGCACAAAACCTCTTATGTTTGATGGGGAGATATTTGACTATTGGAAGGACAGAATCGAGAGTTTCTACCTTGGTTATGATGCTGATTTATTGGACTTAGTCATTGATGGGTATGTTCATCCCACTGATGGGGATGGCAAGAAAATTGATAGAAAATCTATGACTGAAGCCCAAAAGAAGGAGTTCAGAAATCATCACAAAGCTAGAACAATCTTGTTAAATGCAATATCTCATACTGAATATGAGAAGATCACCAACAGAGAAACTGCATTTGACTTGTTTGAGTCTTTGAAGATGACACATGAAGGAAACTCACAAGTTAAAGAGACCAAGGCTCGGGCGCTAATACAGAACTATGAAGCGTTCAAAATGGAAGAATCTGAATCTATAGAAACTATGTTCTCTAGATTCCAGATCCTCACAGCTAGTCTAAAAGTGCTGGACAAAGGCTGTTCAACTGCTGATCATGTGAAGAAGATCATCAGAAGCTTGCCCATCAGATGGAGACCAATGGTCACTGCTCCGAAGCTAGCTAAGGATCTGAGCAAGATCACATTGGAGGAACTAATCAGCTCACTGAGGAGCCATGAAATTGAACTTAAGGAAGACGAGCCTCAAAAGAAAGGTAAGTCAATTGCCTTAAAATCTAACAAATCTGTGAAAGCTTTGCAGGTGTTAGAACAAAGTTTTGAAGAGTCTTCTTCTGAAGAAGAAGATGAACTGTCCCTGCTGTCCAGAAGAATCAACAGACTCTGGAAGCACAAACAGAGGAAGTTCAAGAACTTCAAGAAGCCAGATCAACGCAAGGAGTCCTCTGGACCAAAAAGATCTAGAAAGAAGGAGGTTGTTTGCTTTGAATGCAAAGAACCTGGCCATTACAAGAATGAATATCCAAAGCTTCTAAAAGAAAAGCCAAAGAGGAAGTTTGACAAAAAGAAGAAGGTTCTATTGGCAACCTGGGATGATTCAGATGATTCTGGATCTTCATCAGAATCTGAAGAAGAATGTGCCAACATGGCTCTGATGGCAGACGTGGAAGATCAGGATGAAAGATCATCTGGATCTGAATCTGATTCTGAATCTGACTCAGAAGAGGTATTTTCTGATCTCACTAAGGAAGAGCTTATTAAAGTTTTATCAGAAGTCATGAAAAATTATAACCAGATTCAGCTCAAATGTAAGAAGCTTAAATGCAATCTTGAATCTGAGAATAATCTGTTAAAGTCAGAAGTTGCTGAGCTCAAAGAAAACAATTTGAAAATGAAAACCAATTTTGAAAAAGCTCATCAAGACTCTAAATCTGAAACTAAGTCGAAATGAAAAAATATTTTAGAAGAATATGACTTCATCTTTCAGAAGTTTCTGGCTAAAAGCATAGATAGAAGCAAGATGGCTTCAATGATCTATGGAGTTAGCAGAAACAACAGGAAAGGAATTGGATATGAATCTTTCTCTGGAAAGGATTTAAATCCAAATCTTGTTGATAAACTTATCATTAAGAAGACTCCCTTATATTCTCATTTTAAGTTTGGTCATCTGAATGATATTAAACACACACGTTCTGATCAGAACGTTCCTGTGTTTAAGCCAAAAGTCAGTTAGAACAAAACTGTTGTAAAAAGACAGAAGTTCAGACAAACTTTCAAGGCAACTAACCCAAAAGGACCCAAAAAGACCTGGGTACCTAAGGATAAGATAATCCTTGTTGTAGATGTATTTATCAGAAAAGTCAAGATGCCAGTCATGGTACCTGGACTCTGGCTGCTCACGTCACATGACGGGAGAAAGGTTTATGTTCCAAAGCCTGGAGATTAAATCTGGAGGAGACGTGAAGTTTGGAGGGAATCAAAAGGGCAAGATTATTGGCTCTGGTACTATTGGCAATGGTAACCTTCCCTCTATATCTAATGTTTTACTTATAGAAGGATTAAAGCATAATCTATTATCCATAAGTCAATTAAGTGACAATGGTTATGACATAATCTTTAATAAAAAATGTTGCAAAGCTATTAGTTAGAAGGATGCCTCAATCCTATTTAATGGAAAGAGGAAGAACAACATTTACAAAATAAATCTTTCTGAACTTAAGGTTCAAAATGTAAAATGACTTATGTCTTTTAATGATGAGCAATGGGTCTGGCACAGAAGATTGGGGCATATTAATATGAGAGGTATACCTCAGATTAATAAACTCAATTTGGTCAGAGGACTTCTTAAGCTAAAGTTCAACTCAGATGCTCTTTGTGAAGCATGTCAAAAAGGAAAATTTTCAAAATCTTCTTTTAAAACTAAGAATGTTGTTTCAACTTCAAGACCATTAGAATTACTTCACATTGATCTGTTTGGACTAGTAAAAATTGCATCCATCAGAGGCAAGAAGTATGGATTAGTCATTGTTGATGACTATAGCAGATGGACATGGGTGAAATTCCTAAAACACAAGGATGAGTCATATTCTGTGTTTTTTGACTTCTGCAAACAAGTCCAGAATGAAAAAGATTTTAAAATTGTTAAAGTCAGAAGTGATCATGGTGGAGAATTTGAAAACAAATATTTTGAAAAATATTTTAATGAAAATGGAATTGCTCATGATTTCTCCTGCCTTAGAACTCCACAACAGAATGGAGTTGTAGAGAGGAAAAATAGAACTCGGCAAGAAATGGCCAGAACCATGATCAACGAGACTAATCTGGCAAAGCACTTTTGGGTAGAAGTAATAAACATATCGTGTTATATTCAGAACAAAGTGTCTGTAAGACCTCTTCTGGAAAAGACTCCCTATGAATTGTGGAGGAACAAAAAGCCCAACATTTCTTACTTTCATCCTTTTGGATGTATATGTTATATGTTGAACACTAAAGAGAATCTTAACAAGTTTGATTCTAAAGCACAGAAGTGTTTCATGCTTGGGTATTCTGAACGCTCTAAAGGCTACAGAGTATACAATACTGAAACACAGATTGTAGAGGAATATATACATGTTAGATTTGATGATAAGCTTGGCATTGAAAAGCCAAAGCAGTTTGAAAGTTCATGTAGATAGAGAAGTAATTCTCACAGACTCTGAAGGCTCAGAGGCAGAAAAAGCTCAAGTGAAGGAACCAGAAGCAACGCCAGATGCAATTCCTTTAGCTTCTCAAGTGAACAACTTGAATATTTCTGAAGAATCAAACGTTAGAGGATCATCTTCCAGAATCAAGGCCTCTCACCCAGAGGATGTGATCATTGGAAAGAAGGATGATCCAATAGGGACAAGATCCTACCTTAGATCATCTAAAGCGTCATTATATGGGTTGGTGTCAGTTATTGAACCAACTTCTGTGGATGAAGCTCTGCAAGACAATGACTGGATAATTGCCATGCAAGAAGAGCTCAATCAGTTCACAAGAGATGACGTTTGGGATTTGGTTCCAAAACCAAAAGGATTCAACATAATTGGAACTAAATGGATCTTCAGAAATAAGTTGAATGAAAAAGGAGAAGTTGAAAGAAATAAAGCAAGGCTTGTGGCTCAAGGTTATAGCCAACAAGAAGGAATTGATTATACAGAGAATTATGCTCCTGTAGCCAGGTTAGAGTCTATTCGTTTACTCATTTCTTTTGCTGCACAAAATAAAATCACTCTATATCAGATGGATGTTAAGAGTGCCTTCTTAAATGGAATTATAGAAGAAGTTTATGTTCACCAACCTCCTGGTTTCGAAAGTGAAAAATTTCCAGAACATGTTTTTAAACTAAAAAAATATCTTTATGATTTAAAACAAGCTCCCAGAGCTTGGTATGAGAGATTAAACAATTTTCTTCTGGAGAAAAATTTTATCAGAGGCAAAGTGGACACAACACTCTTTTGTAAAACATTTAAGAAAGATATTTTAATTTGTCAAATATATGTGGATGATATTATATTTGGATCTTCCAATGTTATGCTGGGAAAGGAGTTTGCTCAATGTATGCAGGCTGAATTTGAGATGAGCATGATGGGAGAATTGAGATTCTTTCTGGGAATTCAAGTCAACCAGACTCCAGATTGCACTTACATTCATCAGACCAAATATGTTAAAGAGCTTCTGAAGAAGTTCAACATGACTGATAGTAAGATGGCAAAGACTCCTATGCATCCAACAAGTACTCTTGGTAAGGAAGAGGTAAGTAAGAAAGTAGATCAGAAACTCTACAGAGGTATGATAAGCTCTTCTCTACTTAACTGCTTCTAGACCTGACATTTTATTCAGTGTATGCTTGTGTGAAAGATTCCAATCAGATCCTAGAGAATCACACTTAACAGCTGTTAAGAGGATTCTAAGGTATCTGAAAGGTACTTCTAATGTGGGTTTGTGTTATAGAAAATTTGATGATTTTAAATTAGTTGGATTCTGTGATGCTGATTACGCTAGAGACAGAGTGGAAAGAAAAAGTACTTATGGAAGTTGTCAATTTCTAGGAAGAAATTTAATCTCCTGGTACAGCAAGAAACAACCTACAATTGCACTATCAACTACAGAAGCAGAATATATTGCTGCTGCTAGATGTAGCACGCAGATGCTCTGGATGAAAAGTCATCTAGAAGACTATCAGGTCTTTGAGAGTAATATTTCTATATTCTGTGATAATACTTCTGCTATATGTTTGTCTAAAAACCCCATTTTACACTTTAAGGCAAAACATATAGAAATTAAACATCACTTCATCAGAGACTATGTTCAGAAGGGTATTATAAAATTAGACTTTTTTGATACAGATCATCAATGGGCTGATATTTTTACAAAACCCCTTGCTGAAGATAGGTTCAAGTTTATTCTGAAAAATATTGGTATGGAATTTTGTCCAGAATAATATTTATCAGAAGCAAACTTCTCAGATGCAAAATGTTTAAAACTCTGAAGTATCTCATCTGTCAATTATTTGATTTCTTGATTGATTATTATTTGTGTGTATCTGAACTAACCAATCTCAGAGGATCTGAACGTTAGCTAACGTTTCATTTCTCAAGAGAATTCAGAAGCACATGCAAGCAAACACGTGTCACTTTGAATCTGATAAGATGGCGTGCACAATACTGAAGAGACATTTGAGGTAACTTTTGAATAGTTGAAATTCTTGAGTTTCCCCTTAATTGTCAGAATCAATTAATGCTTTGAAATGATTATTATTCTTTTCATTAAATGTCATTAATTGCTAATTGAGAACATGCTGAATGTGCCTGTTTGTGTGCCCTAATTTCTCTCTATAAATACCAAAAACCACACCATTTCACACTTTTCACTTCACAAACACGTATATGCATTTCTGTTTGCTTTTTGGCCTTCATCAAAACCCTAAACCTTCATCTAAACCTTCTTCATCTTCAACAATGGCAACATCATCTTCAATCTCAGCCCAGTTTCAATCATCAATGGCTGCAGTTGCATCATCAAACATGGGTGCTACTCCGTTTAAAGAGCCTGAGAGAACCTTGTTAACCCCTGTTGATAAGCTTGAAGTTCAATGTGAATCTATGGTGGAATTTGATTCTTTGGCTGAAAATGGATTTGATTTGCGTTCTATTATTGATGCTCAAGACTGGGTAAAGTATTTTGATAGATTATTTGGACCTGTTTATCCATACTTAGTGAAGGACTTTTGGATTCACGCATCTGTTTACCCAAAATTCATCCTCTCTTCTGTTCTGGGAAAAGAGATTATAATCACTGAAGATCTTATCAGAAAACTCATTGGCTATCAGGAAATTGATGGAGTTTCTCATCTGCCAGTTGGGCGTGTTGATATGGAAGAAGTGTATGCTGAAGTGATTTCATCAGGACAAGCTTCAAATAAGTTCAAGGATCTGAATCCTGATTACAAAATCTGGGCAAAGATTTTTCTGGGCTGCATCAACCACAGAAAATCCACAAATACTCCAGATTATGTGAACAATGAACAACTTTATTTCATGTACTGCTTAAGTCAGAGTACTAAAGTGGACCTGCCACACATTCTCTTCATGCATCTGTGGAATCATATTAATGCATCCAGAGAATCTGTCAAGACTAAGGGCCAGAAGATCAAAACATGGATACCTTTTGGAAGATTAATCTCAGACATTCTGACAGAGAATGGTCTAGTAGCTGCTCTATATGAAGCTAGAGTTAAAGAAGAGCTTGAGTCAATAGTTGGAAAACCTTTGAATGGAAAGAGTCTCCAAAGGCTAAAAATTGTGGATGAACTCACAACTGCTTCTAAAAAGCTGAATGTTGCTGAAGTAAGTCAGAGAAGGATTCCAGTTCAAGACTTTCCTATCTTTGGTGCTGAGGAACCTAGAGATATTATTCCTAGGTACATTGAGTTGTGCAAGGCAGATGGAACACATGTTCCTGCTGATATTTTGATACGTTCTAGAGAACCTATTCCAGATGTTTATGAGGAGAACATGAAGAAAAGAAGACAGTTAGAGGCAGAAGAAGTTGCTGCTCAGAAGAAACAAAAAGTTGCTGAAAAACCACAGAAGCAGATAAAGATAAAAGCTTATGGAGAAGTTTCTTCTGTTCCTACCAAACGCATCAAGATAAAAGGTACTAAAACATCTTTACCTTCTATTTTTGAAATTGCAGTAGATTTATCAACTATTAGCTCTGTTCCTAAACTCCCTCCTTCTAAAACTCAAACCACTTCTTGTCCATCTCAAACCTCTGAACCACCTACAACATCTGATCCTGTTCCCACAACACCATTACCATCATCTGACATTCCTCAATCAAAACCACAACCAACAAAACCAGTAGAACAAACTCCAACACAACAACCTGAAATTCAACAAACCTCTATATCTGAACCAATATCATCTGAACCAACTGCATCAGAACCACCAAAATCCAAACCTTCTAATCCTCAAATAGAACAATCCATACCTACCAAATCAAACATACCTGATTCTGAAGTTCTGAACGTCCAACTCCTAAAAATCATGTATGAAATATCTTCCACATCTTGTCACTCAACCACCTCATCTAATTCATCTGAATTTAATGTTCATCCAGATGTTAGCTTACCCCCTCTCTCACAGGATATGAACCCAAACAACCAGATCCATCTGTTTCATCTGATGCTATCATTCCTGAACCCACTCTAACACCCAAACCTAGGACATCTGAGTTTGTTTCAGTTGCTTCCTTTAAACCATTTCCCTCTGATCCCCTTCCTTCTGGTTTAAAGACTAAACATTTTTATACCAGAATAGAACCATCTGACACAATCACTCCTTTCAAACCCAGTCCTTCAACCACTCTTCCATCTGAACTTCAAACTCATTTTGAACAACTACCAGATATCATTTCATCAGAACCTCTGTTGTCTGATAAATCTGTTTTCATTCCCTACACTTCCACTACATTTGATGTCATTCCCTCTGCATCACGTGTAAAACCATTTCTGATTCATACCTTATCCAGATCCAAAACCGTTACTTCATCATCTGACCATCCATCTTTTCCTTCCTACCCTTGTCCTCTCTTCCTCATTCCAAAATTTACCATACCTGCTCCACCAGTTCAAGCCAAGCCATTCACTCTAGAAGCCTTTCTCAAACCCAAACCAAGGCTAAATGTTGATATTCTATTTACAAATTTTATGAAATAGATAAAGACGAATTTAGGCTCTATGAAGAAAAGATGCTTGTTAACCATGAACTCAGCTGAATCTGATGCTATCTGGAATAACTTCATCTCCAAATTCAATACAGTTGCTTCAAATCTGAAGAATGTCTGTTCTGATGATGCGAAGATTAGATTTGCTGAGACTGTCAGAACCATGATATGGAACATGAAAAGATCTGCACCTTTGCTTCTTGAGGATGTACCTTCATCTTCTAGAGTATCTGCTATAGAAGCTATTGCAGGATCTGCTTCTGAAAAAAATCATTTGGCTCTGATAATCATGGACAACCCCTTTGCATCTGTGGCTTCAAACTCTACAACTCCAATGGTTATTGATTCTGCTCATGCATCAGAATCTGTTCCATCTACTTCATCTAAGATCAAGAAAGAGAACCCAGACTTAGAAGATAAGATTGCAGTGCTGGAAGTTGGGCAATCTGAGATCAAGTCCTGGATGTCTAAGCAAGATCAGAAGAATGAGAACGTGGAGAAATGGATGTCAAAGCAAGAAGAATCCTCATCTAAGATCACTCAACTTCTGAAGATGATTCTTTCCAAACAAACCTAGCTTTAAGTTTTCTGTATCTGATGTTTGTGCGCTTGTATTTGAATTTCTTATCTGATGATTTTTCTGTTCTGTCTAAGTACTTATCTGAATGAATGGATGACTCTGTTGTTTTCTCTACTTGAATGTATCTTTTCTCTCTGTTTTCCTTTTATTTGTCTTTAACGTTTTCTTTTTTATTATGACAAAAAGGGGGAGAAAATGAAATTCTGACTGTTCAAATAAATTTTACCTGAATGAAATTCAGACATATCAATTACAACTAACGTAAACCTTTAGTGTTTCAAAACTTATGAAAAATCTGACAAATTCTTTAAAGTAACTCTGAGATCCCCAGATCAAGTCTTAACCAATCAGGCTCTGATTGTGAAACATTCATCCAAGTCAAGCTTTCTTTTGGAACAATCGGGCTCTGATTCTGAAAAGAATACTCATGCAAAAAGGGAAGTTTCTATTCTTTCTAAGTATTTAATTCAGAGGAGATTCATAATCTCAGGGGGAGTTATAATTATCTCTTTATTGAACAAAATTTCTTATGTTTTTGTCATCATCAAAAAGGGGGAGATTGTTAGAACACAGATTGGTTCTTAGTTATATCTCTATGTTTTGATGATAACTCTTACGAAATTTTGTATTAAGAAATTATATACTCTAAAATTTGTTCAAGTATTTTTGCTGCAGATATTAAAGTTTATATTCTTCTGAAAGCAAAAATGCATCTGAACGTGGAACTATGCAAGGCTCTGAAGCGTCAGAAGCATCTCTTAGAAGACTTTAAGCGCTGCCTACAGAAGACTCTGAGCGCTGCCTACAGAAGGATATGAAGTAGAAGCTACAGAAGCATCTGGAGCATAGAATGAAGACTTTATATGAAGAGTTTCAAACACAGTTTTTCAGAAGACTCTGATAGTACTGTACGCTGCAAGTATTGAGGATCTGATCCCAAACTCTGCTCTGAGTAATCTCACGCTAAAGCACACTTGCTGCAACATTCTGATACAGTAAATTCTGAAGACATCAAGACTCTGATAACTCAAGGCTCTAATGTGAAATGCTGGGAATTAGAAACTTGTTGAAGAAGAATTCAAAGTTATATCCGATGATAAATGCCAAACGACTCTTTCCTCTTTTATGCTAGGCACAAGAACACAGGCAAAAAGGATTTCTCTGAATGTTCTACTTCTAGGAAAGGTCAAGTGATGTAAAGACAAAAAGGTATCAGCTACTTTTCAGACACGGTCTTCAAAGTGCATACATCTTGCACTTCTGTGCCTATAAAAGCAAGACTTCAACATCTTTCTCAAGTTGACGATAATTGAAAGAAATTCACTGAAAAGCTCTCATAGAATTTATTCTCTTTGCTGAATTTATTTCATACGTTCTTAAATTTAAGTTTAAATCACAGTTGTGATATAGCTTTCTTAGAAGCATTCAAACACTTGTTTAGTTTTACATTTGATTGTAAAAGTTCCTTGAGAAGACCCAGTTGTGGTCAGTAGTTCTTGAGAAGACTAAGAACAGTTGCTCTTAGTGTTTGCTATTGTAATCAGTTTGATTAATAGTGGATTAAGTCCTTATGGAGAAAGGCTAATCACTCTTGATAGGGTGGACTGGAGTAGTTGAGTTCAACAAACCAAGATAAAAATCTTTGAGTTTTTATTGCCTTAATATTTTCTATATACTTATTCAACCCCCCCCCCCTTCTAAGTATTTTCTCACCTTCACCCATTTTAGATTCGACCCATCGTCTAACAAGTGGTATCAGGAGCACCGGTTCACTCCGTGCTTCAATTATAACTTTGATAGAAAATGGCAAATGATCCTAAAGGGGCTTATAATAGAGCTCCCGTTTTTATTGGAGAAAATTACAGTTATTGGAAGGACTGTATGCGGGTGGATATAAATTCCATAGATAGAAAAGTATGGAATGTTATTATCAATGGTCCAATGGAAATAACCATGGCCAATGAAAATAATGAGATTGTGCCTAAGCCCGAAGCACAATGGACTAATGATAATGAAAAGAAATATAACGATGATTGGAAAGCCAAGAATATTTTGATCTCCTCATTAGGAGTTGATGAATAATATCGAGTTTCTCATTATCTTACGGCAAAAGCTATGTGGAACTCATTACAAGTCGCCTATGAGGGGACTAATGATATTAAGCTAGCTAGAATCAACACACTAAAACAAGAGTTTTATCTCTTTTACATGGAGCAAGGGGAAACCATTGCGGACATGAAAAAGAGATTTACTCATTTCATCAATAGATTGCATTCACTAGGTAGGCCAGTGGCCAATGATGTTGCTACTAGCAAAATTTTGAGATGTCTTAACAGGGAATGGCAACCGAAGGTGACCGCCATCAAGGAAGCAAACGATCTCACTATTTTGGACCTAACAACATTATTTGGAAAGCTGCAAGAGCACGAACAAGTGCTCCTAAGCCTAGACCAACATGAAAAGAATGAAAAGAAGGATAAAACAAAGATAGTTGAAAAGAAATCTATTACTCTTAAGACTTCCTCCTCAAAGTCTAAATCGAAGGAGAAAAGTAATTATTCATCAAGTGACAATGAACAAGATGACAAGAGTGAGGATATGGGGCTGTTCGTAAAGTGCTACAATCGCTACGTGAGAAAGAATGGCATCCAACATTCTGAGAAGAACCTTGTCAACTTCCGAAAGCAATCTAGGAACTCTAGAAATGATGACACAAAAGGAAATAAAGCTAGAGGATCGTGCTACAAGTGTGTAAAGACCGGTCATTATAAACTAGATTGTCCTTTGAACAAAAAGGGCAAAGAAAAAGAATCTAATAAATCATATAAGAAGCCTTCAAAGCCGAGAAGAGCATATATAGCTTGAGAAAGCGATAGTGACTCCTCCGAAGATGAAAGCTCAAGTGATGAAGAAGAATTCGTGAACTTGTTTCTTTCCGTCCATCAAAAGAAAAAGAAGAAACTTGTGCGTCACTCTAAATATGAAAACTCCTCTAGTATTGTGAATTACAAGCTACATCTAATACCTTGCATTGTGAAGCTAAAGAAGCCTTCAAAAGGCTTGCCTCGAATAAACAACTTTTTGTTCACTTAGAACAAAAGACTCACGAGTCCGAAAGAAAACTCGAGGCACTTAAAGCTTTTATAGTGGAAATACTAAATCAGGTTGCGAGGACCTTAGAAGTAGAATAATTAACTATGGGTGTGATACGTGTTATGTTTGGCAAAATGAAGTTAGAACCCTAAAGGCCAAACTTAACAAGGCTCTTGAGCCCAAAATTACCTTTGCTATCGATAAATATGATTTTAGAAAAAGTATGGTGAATCCATATCAAAAATACAAATATGTTATAAGGGATCAAGATAGCAAAGGCAATTCAAAAGTTAATTTTTCTTGTCTATATTGTTGCAAGAAAGGCCATTCCATTGCTAAGTGTCGTTTTAGGAGATTTCTAATTCCTAAAGGCGTTTATCAATGGTTGCCCAAATGCGACTATTTTGTTACTCACAATTTAGGACCCAATAAGCCATTGGGTACCACCTTTTATTGATTGTTTTTCATAGGTACAATGTGTCGAGACCACCGAGAGAAGATAGGTTCTTGATAGTGGATGCTCAAGACACATGTCGGGAGACATATCCCTCTTCATCGACTTCGTGGAAAAGAAGAAAGGATATGTAACCTATGGTGACAATAATCACGGTGCAATACTTGGCAAAGGTAGTGTAGGTAACCCTTCTTCCACTACTATTTCCGATGTATTGCTTGTCGAGGGTCTTAAACATAAATCTACTTAGCATTAGCCAATTATGCAACAAAGGATACGATGTATCATTTTCAAAAGATTGTTGCAAAATTGTGCATAGTGTCGACAAGAAGAACATGTTTAATGGCCTAAGAGTGAATAATGTCTATATGCTAGACTTGAATGAAGTATCATTAACAAGTGACAAATGTCTCATGACAATGAGTGAAGGCTCATGGTTATGGCATAGGCGTTTAGCACATGTTAACTTTGACTTGCTAAATCAAGTAGTCTCAAAAGATCTAGTCTTAGGTCTCCCCAAAATTAAGTTTACCAAGGATCACCTTTGTGATGCTTGCCAAATGGGAAAGCAAACGAGGATCTCTTTCAAATCCAAAAATATTGTTTCAACTACGAGACCTCTCGAGCTTCTTCACATGGACTTATTTAGGCCATCTAGACTTAAAATCCTAGGTGGAAACTATTACGGTTTTGTAATAGTGGATGACTTCTCTAGATTTTGTTGGACTATCTTTTTGGCTAGCAAGAGCGATACATTCTCCGCCTTTGAGAGATTTGCCAAGCTTTCCCAAAATAAATTAAGCACAAACATTGTGTCAATTAGAAGTGAGCATGGAGGTGAGTTTGAAAACCATTTATTTGAAGAATACTGCGGTAATCATGGAATTGATCACAACTTCTCCGCTCCACGCACTCCTCAAAAAAACGGGGGTGTGGAGTGCAAAAATCTTATTTTAGAAGAACTGGGGAGAACAATGATCAATGAAAGTGGATTACCGAAATATTTTTGGGCTGACGCCATAAGTACGACTTGTTATGTTTTGAATAGGATGCTCATCTGCCCCATTCTAAACAAAACACTGTATGAGCTTTTAAAAGGGCGCAAGCCAAACGTATCTCACCTAGATGTGTTCGGTTGCAAATGTTTTGTTTTGAACAATGGAAAGGAAAACTTGGTAAATTTGACTCTAAGGCTGACGAAGGTATCTTCCTTGGATACTCTCAGTCAAGTAAAGCTTATAGAATCTACAATAAAAGATTACTTATTGTTGAAGAATCGGTACATGTAACATTTGATGGGTCTTATCCGAGAAATGTCGGAAAAGGTAGCGTTGTTCATGGTGCAGGTACATCTACATAAGACATACCCAAAGGTGTCGAGCCGGGAATTGATCAGCCCGACCAGGTCAAAGTTGAGGAGGATAAAGATGTCCACCATGAGGAAACAAAGGAAGTTCATCTGCCCTCAAAAGATGATCTCCCTCCAGCTTGGAAGTCTTCCAAAGACCATCTAATTAACAACATTCTCGGAGATATATCAAAGGGTGTTACAACCCGTTCTCAGATATGTAATTTATGTTATCACTTCGCTTTCATTTTGCAAACTGAACCTAAAAACCATAAAGACGCCTTACTCGATGAACACTGGTTTTTGTCAATGCAACAGAAACTTAATCAGTTCACTAGAAATATGGTTTGGGACCTTGTCCCTCCTCTGCGAGGACATCGAGTAATTGGCACCGATGGGTGTTTAGGAACAAGTTGGACGAAAACGGGGTAATAACCTGAAACAAGGCGCGTTTAGTCGCGCAAGGGTATAACCAAGAGGAAGGCATCGACTATGAGGAGACTTATGCGCCGGTTTCCCGACTCAAGGCTATACGCCTTTTGCTTGCCTTCGCTTGTACGAAAAACTTTAAGCTATTTCAAATGGATGTTAAGAGCGCATTCCTTAACGGTTGTATTAATGAAGAAGTTTATGTTGCACAACCTCCGAGTTTTGAGTCGCACGAATATCCCGATCATGTTTATAAACTAAAAAGAGCCTTGTATGGACACAAAAAGGCTCCTAGAGCTTGGTATGAGCGCCTAAGCAAGTTCTTACTTGATCAAGGGTATTCAAGAGGCAAAGTGGACACAACTCTCTTCATTAAGCGTCAAGGAAAGCACTTGATATTGGTACAAATTTATGTTGATGATATTATATTTAGGTCAACTAACATGAATCTTGTGAAAGAGTTTTCTAACCTTATGCAGGGTGAATTCGAGATGAGTATGATGGAGGAGCTCACATACTTTCTCGAATTGCAAATTAAACAGCTTGAGGATAGAACGTTCGTGAGTCAAACTAAGTAATGTTTGGAACTTCTCAAGAGATTTGACATGGCAAACTCCAAAGCCATAGACACACCTATGCCTACATGCACAAACTTGAATAAAGATGAAAGTGGTAAGGATGTAGAGGTAAAACAGTATCGAGGTATGATCAGTTCACTTCTTTATCTTACCGCATCTAGACCCGACATTATGTTTAGCGTGTGCATGTGTGCTCGATATCAATTGGCTCCTAAGGAATCTCATTTAAAATCTATTAAGCACATCCTTCGCTACCTTTCTCGTACTCCGTAGCATAGGTTATGGTATTCCAAAGGAAATGATTACTCATTGGTAGGCTTCCCCGATTCCGATTTTGCCGGGTGCAAATCAGATAGGATAAGTACTAGTGGTACTTGTCACTTATTTTCAAACTCTTTGGTTAGTTGACATAGCAAGAAACAAGTTTTTGTTGCCTTGTCAACCACTGAAGCGGAATATGTTGCTGCCGACAGTTGTTGCGCACATGTCTTGTGGCTTAAGAAACAGTTGTTGGATTTTAACCTCAAACTTAAACTTATTCCTATTCTCTGTGACAACACAAGTGCCATTAATCTTACAAAAAATCCGGTATTGCATTCATGCACCAAACATATCGAAATTCAACACCATTTTCTTAGGGATCATGTAGAGAAAGGGGATGTTATTTTTGAACATGTTGATACTAAAATTAACTAGTGGACATCTTCACAAAGCCGCTAGCAACTGAACCTTTCTTTCATATCCAACGAGAACTTGGAATTCTTGATATTTCAGATTGCGTATCATAATATTACATGTTCATCAGTTTATTCATGTATGATTATATTCTCATACATCTAACAATACAAGGTTGTTATAAGTTCAATTGTATAGTTCATCAAGCTATCCTTGGTATTGAGGTGGATGATGGTTGTTCCTCTTCCTCTCTCTCTCTCTCTCTCTCTCTCTCTCTCTCTCTCTCTCTCTCTCTCTCTCTCTCTCTCTCTCTCTCTCTCTCTCTCTCTCTCTCTCTCTCTCTCTCTCTCTCTCTCTCCTCTCTCTCTCTCTCTCTCTCTCTCTCTCTTCTCTCTCTCTCTCTCTCTCTCTCTCTCTCTCTCTCAAATTTCTCGTGTTTAAATGTTGTATCCCATGATAAATATTGTCCGTATGACATTTTCTACGTATCATATCTGTTTGGGGTGCTTATTATTGTGTGGCATTGTATTTATGCATCAAATGTCTGCTCATATATGCATAATAGTGAGAATCTGCAAAATTTTCCTATATGAGTCGACCATAATAGGACAACGGTCGATGCACACTTATTTATTTTACATTTATCAAAATTTAAACAGTATGCGTCGACGCATACAGAGGGTATGGTCGACGGCTCGCGTGAAAAATCAGATTTTTTCAAAATTGTTCAAACTTCTTGTGCTTTTAAAATGTCTTCTTATTTGATTGTGCATTTATCTAGATTCATTAAAAATTACATCTACCTAATGCCTAATGATTCTTGTTCTCTCCCTTCCCAAAACGCTAAATTCCATCTATAAATAGGGCAAACATCATTGTCTCAAATCACTTCAAAAATCTTCTACAAACTCTTACTCTCTACAATCACCATACCTCCAACACTCTATCCATGGCATCATCATCTCGTAGAATTACCGGTAAGAGATCAAGGGCATCATCATCTGCCTCTATTTCGGTCACAGTTGTTATCAATGGTTCCACCATCTCTTGTGGACAGTTTCAACAACGATATTGGTAAAAGAGGGGGTCGTTAAGCAACATGCATTCTACCGACTCACGGCGGAGCGCATGCATCTCACCGAAATCATATCTCTGCTAGAGTTTCAAGGAATTGTCATCTTCTTAGAATGCAATTCCAAGTACAATGAAGATTTGGTGCATGTATTCTACACATGCATTCATGACAAGTCCCTGAGGTCAGGTATTTCACTTTTAAATTGGCTCAACAAAGGTAGCCTTAAATTCTATTGTGTGGAGCTAATATTTTAACTTGGCACTTGATGCTAGTGAAAATCCTCCTCCTGGAGTAACTGATTCTTGCACTATGGTTAGGTATGAGTTCAAGACCGCTTTAAACTCAATGTTGAAACGACCATATCCAGCGCATCTCATGGATAGTGACGCGTTCCCAAGAATCGTCACTACAGGTAAATTGAAGACAGGTGATCGCATTCTCTAACGGATTGTGGCGCGCATTCTACGGCCCAAGAAAGGAGGTATTTCCAGAGTCGAACAAGATGAAGTACATCTTATGTATCTTCTGAAGAATAAAATTAAAATAAACTAGCCCTACTAAATCGCTAGTAGGATGTTTGCGTTAAGAGATTCCAGAAGAGGGACAACTCTAGCTTATCGGTCTTTTATCCAAGAAGTTCTTACCGCTGCTGAAGTTGTTTTTCCAACATTCCCATACATATCTCTTACTTCCGACAAAGAATTTGGGACAAAAACCCTTTCAATGATGAGTTACTTTTGGTGCAAAGAGCGACGAAGTTACAGATTTGTTCGCAAGGCAACCACTCCTGGGACTGTTGAAGAATTTGATGAGAGTGAAGAAAGTGAAGAAGGGGAAGAAGAGGGAAGATGGAGAAGACGAAGAAGCACAAACACATGAGGAGCATGCAAGTCATCAACAAATGGATACAAATGAGTACACAAATAACGATTGGGTTCAATACAACACTCCAACTGAAGAAGAAGAAACTAATAATCAAGGTTGGGGTGAATGGCAATACACTAGATGGTCCACATTGAGAGAGTATTATCAGTTGTATCAAGGAAGTTCTTAAGCACCTCCATCTCCACTGCAACAAAATACTTCTGAAATTATCAGCATGATGCAGTCTATGCAGTTGGATAGCAAAATTTTATGAGAGCTCAAGACGAGAGGTTCAGTCAAATACAAAGAGAGCTCCAAACGCAAAATGAAAGGCTTAACAACTTTTCCACAAGGATGGATGCTAGGTTTGAGGCTCTTGCTGCATCTAATGAAGTCCAAGAAACGACCATCACTCACAGCATACGGTATTTGAATAGTGTTGTGGAGGCGTTCACCGACATGGCTGACCCATACCGCAATCCTCGTTTCGATGAGAGGGGACGAGGACGAGGACGATGACATTAGGATCATGCGTGCATTTTCTATGTCGCTTTTGTGTTCTTATGTTTCCTATTTTGTCTTGTGCACAATGTTTGGTTTTTGCTTGTTATGTTTTTTGAGTTTTCATTGTACTTTCTCTCTTTATATATAATATGATTATCCATTGAGTTACTTTTTCATTATCCATATTTTGTGTGAATATTGGTTAATGTTAGTTATTACCTGCTGAGTTTTTTTTGTTGAATTGAACATATTCTTCTTAACCTTTCTCTTTCTCTTTTTGATGTTGTCAAAGGGGGAGAAGAGAGTGTATCAAAGCCAAGAAGATCACACCACCAATTCACAAGTTTTATTAAGTATAGGATTGCAAAAGAAAAGGGGAGTTTATGTTACTATGTTATAAGTATTGCAAATTGTTCCCATTGGCTTCGCATAGGTTGTCATCATCAAAAAGGGGGAATATGTGAGGACAAACCCTCATGTAAACATATGGTCTTGAGTTTCGATGATGACAAAACTCAATCATGGATGAATCGGTTTTATCGGCTCTACATCTACAAGACAAATGAAATATTTCACCTCTCATATCCTTCTAACTTGGCATATTCAATTCAATATATATGGAAGATCATTGGTTATGTTTATATGTATTTAAAATCACAAAGATATGCATTTTTATAGATTCGCAGGCTTTGGGTCGACCACAGGTCGGCGCATGAAACATTACAATTTCCCACTAGTCGGCGCATGCTGACCTATGGTCGACCACAACGTCAGCGCATGAAGCAGTGCAATTCTCCACAGGTCGGTGCACGCCGACCTATGGTCGACGCATGCAGTTAAGACTTTTCAAATTGCCTAAAGCTGCAGGCTATGTGTCGACGCATAGTCCTGCTATGGTCGACCGTTCGCGCGTTTGTGCCGTTAGTGAAGTCTTTCTAGTTTGGTTGAAAAGTTGTTAAGTGTGTTGGTTGGTTGATTACTATATATAGAAGGTTTGTTCCTTTTTATCAATAACAATTGAGATTTTGAGTCAAGTGTGCTACCAAATCTCTTCATCTTCATCCTCAACAAGTCACAACATAACAATTGCATACAACAATTCTTGTTATGGTTTGTGTCTCGTTCAAGGTGATAAGCTTCGAAGCCGTTGATTGGGAATCCGGTTCGGGTTGAGTTTGTATCAGGTTTTTCTTAAATAAAACCTTTAAGGTTTTGCCCTCCAAGATTCAGAGAATTTGGGGGTTTTTGGTATGGATCGTCTCTACCAACTTCAGCTGAGCGAAGGTGATTAAGAAGCGGAAGGTTTCATCAGTCTAGTAGCGGGAATCAGTGAAGTGTGCAAGAGAGTTCTGGGTTCGATTTGTGTGTGGTTGTGATCAGCCGGGCCGAGGGTTTGAAGAACGAAAGGTTGTTCAACAAAGGGGCTGGAATTAGAGGTCTACTCACAACGATCTAAGAACTTGATTCGAATCGAATCAAGGAACAAGGAGAGAAAAGCATCATCAACATCAAGAAAGCTTGTTTGTATATTTTTCTTATCTATCCTTGTATAAACACTTCAACTCTAAAGGTGATATCTATTATATTGATCTCAATTCTAGATTTAGAATTGAGGGCAGACGTACCCCGAAGCGAGGACGGTGGGGGAACTGCCTCTACAAATCTTTGTATCCTTTACTTTTCAGCACTTTCATTTTGGCTTTAGAATTTGAGTAATTTTAGTTTAAGCAATTCTATCAAAATTTGCATTGAATTGAGTAAGTGTTTTTCACTGGTTTGAACTCTAGTACAATAGTATATTGTACAAGGAATTTGGAGTTACTTACTCAAGTCAAAATTCACTTGGAGTGTCTCGCACACCAAGTGTTTGATAAATTGCCTAAACCAAAATTCACTTGGATTATTTGCATATTTTGTGGTGATTGTGGTGCATTGAAACTAGTCCTACTTATTAGTGGTAAAATCAATTGATAAGTGTAACTAGTGTGTTGAATCTATTTTTTGCTCATTATCATTTCCATAAGGCTAGACGCATATCAGGTCTTCTAGAATCCGAACCATCGTCTAACAAAAAGGGCCAAGGAAACACCATGACATTCAAAGGAAGTTGGCGGCACATGAATCTAATCGACATAAATCTGGCATTTATGGCATTTCTTCATGTACTTAAATCAATCATACTCCATAGTCAACCAACAATAGCCTGCCCTCAACAGTTTTTGAGACATGGCATGCCCGACTGCATGTGTACCAAAAGCACCTTCGTGGACCTCTTCCATAATCAAACCTTCTTCTTTTTTGTCCATGCATCTCAACAGAACTAAGTCAAAATTTCTTCGGTAGAGTACACCATCTTGGTTCAGATAGAAATTTCCAAACAACCTCCTCAAGGGTCTTTTTATCTCGGACCAAAGCCCCAGGCGGATATTCTTGGTTCTTGAGAAAATTATGGATATCATAATACCATGGCTTCCCATCTGAAGCCTCCTCTATTACAAATACGAATGTCGGCCAATCAGGCACGAGATGACGATTCTCGGAGCATCGTTCCAAAAAGTTCACCTTTGTACATTAAGGATAACGTAGCCAAGGCATATGCCATCTGATTCTCCGCTCTTGGCACATGGTGAAACTCTACCCTATCAAAGAAAGGTAGTAACCTCCTTGCATAGTTCATATAAGTAATTAGATTAGGCAGATGAGTCTCCCACTCTCTTTGATCTGATTGACCACCAAAGCTGAATCACCATAAATATCAAGGTTTTTGATTCTCAAATCAATCGCTTCTTCAATGCCCATGATACATGCTTCGTATTCAGCTTTGTTATTGGTGTAGGGAAAAGTTAACCTGGCAGTGAATGGGATATGAGAACCATGGGGAGTCATAATGATTTCCCCAATTTCGTTGACATATGAGTTAACGGCACCGTCAAAAATCATTTTCCACTGGGAGCCTAGCTCAGGACCTTCATCAGGTAACGAATCGTCACAATCCTTCATCTTTAAGAACATGATATCCTCATCAGGAAATTCAAACTTCATCGGCCGATAGTTGTCAACCGATTTCTCTGTGAGATATTCTGATCGAACACTCCCCTTAATAGCCTTTTGGGTGACGTATTGAATGTCGTATTCTGTCAAAACCATCTGCCATCTGGCAATCCTTCCTGAAAGTGCTTATTTCTCGAACACATACTTAATCGGATCCATCTTTGAAATGATCATGGTTGTATGGTTTAGCATGTATTCCCTTAGGCGTTTGGCAGCCCAAGCGCAGTGCACAACATGTCTTTTCCAACATTGAGTACCTGGAATCACAATCTGTGAACTTTTTAATCAAGTAATAAATGGCATGCTTTTTTCTTCCCGTCTCGTCGTGTTGACCGAGAACACAACCCATGGAATTCTCAAGAACCATTAAATACATTATTAATGGTCTTCCAGCCACTGGAGGCATCAGTATCGGAGGCTCCTGCAAATGCTCTTTTATTCTTTCAAATGCCCTTTGGCAATTTTCATTCCAGACCACCGCTTGATCTTTCTTTAACAATTTGAACATTGGTTCACACGTGGTTGTGAGGTGAGATATGAACTTGTCAATGTAGTTCAATCTACCCAAGAAACCACGAACCTCTTTTACAATCTTTGGTGCTGGCATTTCCTGTATAGCTTTTATTTTTGCAGGATCAACCTCGATTCCTTTTTCACTGACTATGAACCCCAGTAACTTTCCTGACCGTACACCAAAAATGCATTTGTTCGGATTCAACCTCAACCTAAATTTCCTTAACCTCTCGAACAGCTTCAAAGTATTCACCATATGCTCTTCCTCCGTTTGTGACTTTGCGATCATGTCATCAACATAGACCTCGATCTCATGATGAATCATATCATGAAACAAAGTCACCATTGCCCGCTGATTGGTTGCCCCTGCATTCTTTAAGCCAAAGGGCATTACCTTATAGAAAAAATTCCCCAACGGCGTGATAAAAATTGTTTTCTCCATGTCTTCAGGGGCCATCTTGATCTGGTTATATCCGGAAAAACCGTCCATGAAGGAAAACATTGAATATTATGCGTTATTACCAATAAGTACGTCAATATGGGGGAGCGGGAAATCATCTTTTGGGCTCGCTCGATTGAGATCATGGTAATCTACACACATCTTTACCTTGGCATCCTTCTTAGGTACACGTACAATGCTAGCGACCCACGGAGGATAATTCGTCACGGCGAGAAATCCGGCGTCCAACTGCTTTTGGACCTCTTCTTTGATCTTTACTGCCATGTCCAGTCTGGTTCCTCTCAGCTTCTGTTTCACAGGTGGAAACTCTTCACGAAGAGGTAAGCGATGAACCACAACATCTGTATCAAGATCGGGCATATCTTCATATGACCAAGCAAAGACATCCTTATACTCTCGGAGCATTTAACCCAGTCTTTGTTTGACATTATCCTTATACTCTTCGCAAGGCCCTTCAGACGCAGACCACTATGCGCCAGGTAGAACATAGGGCTACACATAATCAAGAAAACAGGAAATTACTCTTCACAAGTCACTTGAATAACTTCCTTGATGGTCCAATTGTTCAAGCTTTGACTAGGAATACATGGCCGGATCCATGCATCCATGTCACAGTCACTATACCCTTCTTCGTCGGGCACGACATTGATCTGATCAAAAATCACCCCACCACTAGTGAATTGGACTGGTCCCCTGTAGTGTGGAATGCTCTATGAAGAGGAAGAAGATGGGTTGTACCCTAATCCAAACTTGTCCTGTTTATTAGGGATGCTCACAAACTTTCCCCCAACCCTAAGATGCTCTAGACTTCAACACCGCTTGTGCCTCCTTGAAAAACGACATAGAAACCTCAGGCACACTGCCCATAACTGGCGTCTTTTCTTTAATCTGGACAGTTTCAAATGCTTGGCACATCGTTTCATGAATCTCCCCGTCTACCTCCACATACTTAAATGAGGACAGATGGCTTATCAGAATATCCTCTTCCCCGCAAACGGTGACAATATTACCACCCACCATATACTTCAGCTTTTGATGTAGGGTTGGCGTCACAATTCTCGTCGAATGAATCCAAGGTTGTCCCAACAAGCAGCTATACGCTGGATGAATATCCACAATGTCGAACACAACATTGAAAACCTATGGATCAACCATTGATTGGAAGAGTCACTTCTCCAAAAACGGACCTCCTCGTCCCACCAAATGCTCGCACAACCAAATCACTTGGAGTGCATATTACTCCCTGGTGTCCAGCTTCTTCCAAAGCTTTCTTGGGCAACCCATTAAGTGAAGACCCAATGTCCACCAGCACATGCGACAACACATCCCCTCTACAGCGCACAATTATAGTCTCTTCCTTTGGGCCTCAAATCAAAATCTGTAAATCCTAGCCCATTCCTGGCGTTGATGTGTGCCACCACTCCTTCTAATTGATTCATAGAAATTTCCTATGGCACGTACGCGGTGTTCAAAATCCTTAACAAGGCATTCTGATGTGTCTAAGAGCACAGAAGTAGATATAAGATTGAAATCTTCGACGGAGTTTGTTGCAAGTTATCTACAATATTATAATCACTTTTCTTGATTAAGCGCATAAACTCTTCCACATCTTTCAACACAGTTTCTTTCTCACCACTCTGAGAACTCTCTTCAACCACAACTTTTCCTTTTCCCTTATCGGACCTTTTAGCATTCGCTTCGGAGGTGAAAAATACTCTTCCACTTCTAGTTATTCCACCAGTTCCTACCAAATTATCAACAGAATCCAATGGCGAACTCTTCAGCTCCTACTTTTGTCCATTACAAAAGACCTCGGCCCCATAATTCCATAGGATCGCCTTGGTGCTTTCGTAGGGTACTGGTCTCGCCTTAGTGATTATAATAGTGGGTGGCGTTTTCAACATCGGTCACCAGATTCAAACCTTCCTCCACAACAATGGCGTTTACCCCAGCCGCTCCATGATTTGGCATAGGATTTTGCACAACGTTAGGCGCGTCATGTGAAAAATTGATAGCTTTACTGTCGATAAGGTCTTGCACCTTATGCTTGAAGGCTTTACAATTATCAATGTTATGGCAGGGAGCACCAGAGTGAAAATCGCACCTGGCATTTGCATCATACCCTGGGGGTGGTGCGATGGTTAAATAAGCTAGCGTCCTTTTTTTGATCAATTGCAACTGCATCAAATGTTGAAGCAACTGCGAGTAAGGCATCGGTGGTGCATCAAATTGTCTGTTCACTGCTCTTCCCCAATCTTGGAATCGTTGCGGAGTGTAATTTTGTTGTTGTTGTGGACGTTGTGGTTGTTGTGGTGGTATAACTGGAATTGTAATGCTTGCAACCTGAGGTTACTGTTGACGATATTGCTGATTT
>CAWUDS030006658.1:1663542-1689452 GCA_963859935.3 Lathyrus sativus
TTGGGCTGACGTGTCTCCCATTCTCCTTTAATCTGGTTCACCACTAGAGCTGAGTCTCCGTATACATCCAGATGTTTGATTCGCAAATCAATAGCTTCTTCCAGACCCATGATGCAAGCCTCGTATTCAGCTTCATTATTGGTAACCGGAAAGGTCATTCGAGCAGTAAATGGGATGTGCGACCCCTGAGGAGTAGTAATAATCGCACCTATTCTGCTACCATAGGAATTCACAGCTCCATCAAATATTAACTGCCATTTGGAACCCCATTCTGGTCCTTCTTCCGACAACAGTTCTTCCCAATCTTTCATCTTTAGGTACATGATATCCTCGTCAGGAAAATCAAACCTCATCGATTGGTAATCCTCAATAGGCTGCTCTGCAAGGTACTCTGACAAAACGCTACCTTTGATAGCCTTTTGAGAGACATATTGAATATCTTATTCGGTTAACACCATCTGCCATCGGGCAATTCTTCCGGAGAGTGCTTGCTTCTCAAACACGTATTTGATTGGATCCATCTTTGAAATGAGCAGGGTTGTATGATTTAGCATGTATTGCCTCAAACGTTTGGCGGCCCAGGCTAGCGCACAACACGTTTTTTCAAGCATTGAGTATCGAGACTCACAGTCAGTAAACTTCTTACTCAAATAGTATATCGCATGCTCTTTACGCCCAGTCTCGTCGTGCTGACCGAGAACGCAACCCATACTTTCCTCAAGAACCGTCAACTACATAATCAACGGTCTCCCGGCCACTGGGGTATCAAGACAGGAGGTTCCTGCAAGTATTCTTTTATCTTGACGAACACCTTTTGACAATTTTCATTCCAGGTCACAACCTGGTCTTTCTTTAATAGTTTGAATAATGGCTCGCATGTTGCGGTTAAGTGAGATATGAACCGGGCGATATAGTTCAACCTCCCTAAAAACCCGCGCACTTCTTTTTCTGTTTTAGGCGTCGGCATTTCTTGTAGTGCTTTTATTTTCGAATGATCAACCTCTATTCCTTTTTCGCTCACGATAAACCCCAGCAGTTTACTCGATCTCACCCCAAAGGTGCACTTGTTAGGGTTCAGTCTCAGCCTGAACTTCCTAAGCCTCTTGAACAATTTCAGCAGATTAACCAAATGCTCCTCCTCCGTCTGGGATTTGGCAATCATATCATCAACATAAACCTCGATCTCTTTATGCATCATGTCATGAAAGAGAGTCGTCATAGCACGCTGATATGTTGCCCCAGCATTCTTCAATCTGAAGGGCATCATTTTGTAACAAAATGTTCCCCAGGGAGTAATGAAAGTAGTCTTCTCCATGTCTTCTGGCGCCATTTTGATCTGGTTATAGCCTGAGAAGCCATCCATGAAGGAGAATACAGAGAATTGAGCAGTGTTATCGACCAGCACATCGATGTGAGGAAGTGGAAAGTCATCTTTCGGGCTTGCTTTGTTCAAGTCACGGTAGTCTAAACACATTCGCACCTTACCGTCTTTCTTTGGCACTGGCACAATATTACCCATGAGGGATATTTTGTAACAGCTAGGAAACCAGCATCCACTGTTTTTGAACTTCCTCCTTAATCTTCACAGCCATGTCCGGTCTAGTTCTTCGGAGTTTCTGCTTAACCGGTGGGCATTCTTTTTTAATGGCAGACGGTGAACAACCATATCCGTATCCAGCCCAGGCATATCCTCATATGACCAAGCGAATATATCACTGTACTCTTTGAGCATCTCAACCAACCTCTGCTTAATGTCGCTTTGCAGTGCGGCCCCTATACGGATGTTCCTTTCAACCCCTTCCGACCCCAAATTGATAATCTCAATGACTTCCTCATGAGGCAGAATGATTCTTTCTTCTTGTTTCAATAACCAGGTCAGCTCTTCTGGTACGTCGCCATCTTCCACAATCTCTTCCCTCAGCCTGAAATACCGGGTGCTCGAAGTCGAAATGAGTCATAGGCGGTTCATAGATGTCATCTGAAATAGTAATCCTGCAAAGAAAATGGTTAAATGCTTCAAAACGCAGACAAAGCAAATAACCACGTTGCCATTTTATTGTAAAAATAAAAACAGGAAAAACAAGGATCACAATATTTGTATATGAAAAACGCCTTTATTCATGATTAAACAGTGTACTATACATAACCAAAATGGCCCTAAGCAAAATCATTGTGCCCCAAGTAGGGCACAAGATTATTCAACAATGAAAAAAAACAAATCATTACTGTTTAGTTGTCACAGGAACAGTCTCCTGAATAGACCAATTGCAAAGCCCTTGTCCTGGCACGTCTGGCTTGATCCACGCGTTCCATATTACAGTCGATATCTCCTTCCTTCAGAATCGGAAACAACATTGATGGTCTCGAAGCTCACTCCACTTAGCGTAATGGTTATTGGCCCTCTGAACTTGGGCGCTCCGGAAGAGGATGTTGATGACGAAGGATGATATCCAAGCCCGAACCTGTCGTTCTTCACGGGAATCTCCAACACCTGACCCCAACCTTTGGTTTGTCCTGCCTGCACTAGAGCTTGAGCCTTTTTATACGACGACACCGCCACATCTGATATCTTGGGTACTGGAGCTTTGTCTTTAATCTTTAGCCCTTCAAATGCCTGACAGGGTGTCTCGTGGATTTCGCCGTCGACTTCCACATATCTGAATGAAGACAGATGGCTAACCAGAATATCTTCTTCTCCACAAACAGTGACGACACTATCCCCCACCATATACTTCAACTTTTGGTGCAACGTGGATGTGACTGCCCGAGCAGCGTGAATCCATGGTCGTCCAAGAAGGCAACTATACGCTGGCTGGATGTCCATTATATAGAATTCAGTTTCAAAATTTCCGGCCCCACCTGCAATGGCAACGTTATGGATCCGAAAACTGACCTCCGTGTACCATCGAACGCCCTCACCACAAAGCCCACTGGGCGTGCAGAGAATCCCCCCTGATATTCAACTTCATCATGGCCTTCTTCGGAAGCACATTCAAGGAAGACCCTATATCCACCAACACACGGGACATGACCGTGCCAGTGCATTCAACTGAGACGTGCAGCGCCATATTATGCTCTCTCCCCCTCGGGGTCAAATCAAAATCCGTAAATCCCAAACTATGGCCTGCATTAACATGCGCCATCACCCCTTCTAATTGATTAACCGAAACGTCTTGAGGAACGAATGACGTGTCTAGGATCTTCAGCAAAGCGTTCCGATGGGCCTCAGAACATAATAGTAGTGACAAGATTGAGATCTTTGATGGCGTTTGTTGGAGGTGCTCCACAATTTTGTAATCACTTTTACGGATGAGTCTCATAAATTCCTCTACGTCCTTAACCAACGTTTCCTTTTCCTTTATCCGCGAGGGGCCACTCTCGTCTACCTTGGCTTTCCCCTTTGCCAATCTTTCTGCCTCTACCTCAGGCGATGTGAAGATTCTCCCACTTCTGGTCATACCTCCTGTTCCAACAACATTGTCTACGACCTCAGCTGGTTGTTTATTGACTTCAATTTTCTCACCATCGCAATATACCTCCAACCCGTAAGTCCATGGCATGGCTTTGGTGTTCTCGAAAGGAATCGGTCCTGCTTTAGTAATAGTGATTGTCGGCCGCCGGGCCGACGCCGTTATTGTTATTGTTTTTCTTGGGATCGTCACTGTGGCAACATCGTTCCGCTCCTCGCACAATGCCTCTACAGGCTCTTCAACTGCGGTTCTATCAAACTGCAATGTTCCTTCATCCATCATAACCTGAATACCCTGTTTCAACTTATTACAACCCTTTGGCTGTATCCAACAATCCAAGAAAAATTCGTCACACCCTAGGAATACACCCCCTTTTAGCGACCTGCTTTTGATCTCACCCAACGGTGTCTTCAGCTTATTGATAGCCGTCACTAGATTCAAATTTTCCTCGGTCAGGATGGCATTTGCCCATGATTTGGCATAGGCTGTTATACTATATTTGGACCCACCTGTCCAAAGTTGATAGCCTTGTTGTCCAACAAGTCTTGGACCTTATGTTTAAACGCATGACAGCCTTCAATATCATGTCCGGGCGCCCCGGAGTGGAAATCACAGTGCTTACCAGCATCATAACCAAACGGAGGATTGCCCGTTAATGGTGCCATGGTCCTTTTCTCGACCAACTTTAATCCTAGCAATGTTTGAAGCAGTTCGGCGTATGTTGAAGGAGGCGTTTCAAATACTCGCCTTGGCTTGCCCTCTAAGATTCTGCGTTGGGTGGGGTGTTGCCTTTGTTGTTGCTGCTGCTGCGGCTGCTGTTGCTGTTGCTGTTGTTGTGGAAAAGGGATAGTAACGCTAGAGACCTGTTGATGTTGCGCATACTGACTTCGTCCTCTGCCTCGGCCTCTGCCGCCAAACACAACACTAGAATCACCTTGTCGTCTACCACCAAATGCTTTTCTTGTACCTCCTGCGGGGGCAGACTCACCTGCTTGGAATCTTCCAACCTTAATACTGTCTTCGACCATCTCCCCCATGAGAATCAAATCTGAAAAACTGCTCAACGAAACATTAAACAATTTTTCGTAATATATCCCCGTAAATGTCCCAATGAACATGCTATTCATTTCTCTTTCCGCCAACGGAGGATGTACTCTTGCTGCCATATCGCGCCATCTCTGCGCATACTCTTTAAAGCTTTCCTCTTTCTTCTGCGACAAACCTTGCAATTGAACTCGGTTCGGTGCCAGATCACTATTATATTTATAATGCAGGACGAAAGCATCCGCCAATTGCTTCCAGGTTTTGATTTGAGCGGGCTCCAACCCCATGTACCACTCGAGTCACGGTCCTGATAGGCTGTCTTGAAAGAAATACATAAGAATCCTTTCGTCATCCGAATACGCGGACATCCTTCTGTAATAAGAGCGGACATGCAACTTAGGGCAAGTGTCCCCCTTATATTTGTCGAACGTGGGAGCTTTGAATTTCAGCGGTACCCTCAGCCCAGGCACCAAGCCCATAGTAGTCATGTCTAATCCAGTAGAATTCTGATTAGCCATACCCTTCACCTGTTCTTCAAGCATTTTAATCCTCTGAGTATTGTCAACGGGTCCCTCAAATCCCATGCCTCTTCCTGAGAAGGCATCCTCCTGACAGTCTTCGCCCCAGTTCATATTTTCATTTTTGTACCCGTTATAACTAGTGTTGCAACCGAACCCTTGCTGATTAGTCATGGGACCTCGTCCCCCATTACCATAACCCTGCCTGAAACCAGTGTTGATAGGCACCAATCCAGCACCATTTCCACCATAACCCTGGTTAGTGTTACCAAAACCGTCGTAGCCGAAACCCTGAGTGTTGAAGCCGAACTTTCCGCCCTGATTGCCATACTCAAACCCCTGGTCGTTATAGCTGACTCCATTGTTACCAAAACCATTACCACCATTGATGTTACCACCGCCCAGATTGGCATCTCCAAATCCAACATTGTTGACAACAGTCTCATTTCCATTCCCTGCGTTACCATTGCCAGCGCCAGCGTCATTGTTCACAACCAAAACAGGTGGAGTCACCACAAGAGGAACCACAGGCGTAGGGGGCCCTTCTTCCGGAATAGTCTCAACATGCGCAAAGTTGTGGTCATTGTTGTCGTTCCCATTAGCCCGCGTCAGCAGCGGCTGCACCAAAGTCTGGTGATTTTCCTGGCCTTTAGCAATACTCTCCATGGCCTGCATGAACAGGTTCAACTTCTCGCGAATTTCCTGCATCTCCACTTGGACTTAATCCATGATTCTTTTGCAGTTGTTTCGGGTTGAATAGCGGTGAACTCATGGTTCGTCAATCCTGGAAACCTGCAGACGAAGGAAATAAGATACAGATTCATGAATACCGGTTATGCAATATGAATGCAGATGCAAATGCGTAAATGTGCTACAGGTTATATCCCCCCCTGATTCTAGTTTCGGAGAGAAGGCCATGACGACAATGGAGTCCCTATCAAACAAGCACGGAATCAGAAAATCCTCATACATAGACAAAAATTAAAATTTGCAGCTTCAGTTCGTCTTCCCGCTCCTTCCGCTTGGCAAGCGTAGTACTCCACAATGCTTCCCACTTGCTGATACGGGCATAAGCTTTGCTTAGGAGTTCCTTCTTGGAGGTAAGCATCTTGCTAACATCGTTTAAGGCTATTCCCACTTTTTCTTTCTTGTTGGTTGCTTCTGTCAGCTCCGATCCCAACCTGTTAATCAATTCAGTCTATTCCTTCACAGTGAAGGTGGCTTCCTTCTTCTCACGACGTAATTGGAAGATTTCCTTCTCTAACTCCTCATTGGCTTTCTTCAGTTCTTCATTTTCAGCCAACAATTTGTTATACTTCTCACTCTCTTCCGAAGGAGGTACCTCAATCAAAGGGAGATACAGAGGTTCCATAGCAGGATAAGGCATAAAAGAAGTACTGGCTCTCTCGCGGACCCATGCCAAATAAGGATCATAAGCTCTGCTGTTGCTCTTACCGAGCAAAGCTTTCCCTCTCCTATGGATGTTAGCCCATGCATGTCTCAATCTGATCAAAATAGCTGTGTTCAATAAGCCCGTGAGATACAGAGATTCCTGTATCTCCTTCTCAATAGAAGCGTCCCTAAAAGCATAACCGAACTGCCGTACCAACAATGAAGGGTTATAGTTAATACAGCCTTTTCATCCAATCAAGGGGACATTCGGAAATCCACTGCAACTATATATGATGTCAGTACCAAGCATACTCCGATCAAACCAGATGATATTCTTAGTAGATAGCCCCATCAACCGGGAAGCCCAATCCAAAGTATCAACAACATCAATAAAAGGTCCTATCTTCGGAAGGTGTCCCTGGAACCACCTGTACAAGAGAGGAAGACAGCAGGAAACATTCTTGCCACGACGTTTCTCATTCTTGTAGTGGATAGAATGATAAACATCGCCCAAGAGAGTAGGGACTGGATTCTTCGAGGCAAGAATCAAGAAGGCGTCTGAGTCGACAAAATATGGCACATTAGGAAACAAGACAATCCCGTAGATGCAGACAGCTAGAATAGCACTGAAGGCAATCCAACATCCACTCTTCGCGCACTGTGTAGCCTTCTCAACTAGGACAGACAAGTGAAAGCCATAGGCTCCATTTAGCTTAACCAACCCTCCAGGGAACTCAGAAGCATCTAAGCTGACAATCTCAGTAAGGGCAGATGACTCGGGCTCAGCGTCAACATGTACAAATGGCATCTGGGTTAACACAGGAACTCCCAACATCGCAGAATACTCCTCCAAAGTGGGTGCTAGAATATAATCAGGAAATAAGAAACATCTCAGTTGCGGCTCATAAAACTGCAACAAAGTATACACCCCAGTCGTCTCAAATGCCGAAGGTCTGTACAACAAGCTAAGCAATCTCCCATAAGATACTCTGAACTCAGCCCTCACACTCTCATCTGCCAGAGCAACTAAACCCAGCAATGAACTGATATCTGGTGAATGCAACCAGTAAGCAACTGTCTTCTTCAGGGACTCCATGTCTGGCTAGGAGATACACTAGAATCAGAGGGGAATGATCACCTGTAACATAAATGCATGTTAATGAAATGCAATCATGAAAATGCACATGCATATGCAAACAAGGAACCAAGTGCAATGCTGATAGACTGGGTTGCTCTGTACTGAAGCCTGAGAACCATCCAATCTTTATCTCAAACCAAACTACTCAAATGAACCTTGTAACCACATCTCACTGACAGAGATAAACCGGGTGTTCTAAGGTCAAAGGTTTCCTGCAAACAGACCCACCTACCCCTCACAGGTATGTACTTAACTCACAGACGAGGTACGACATCCTATGCGGGTTCAACGTCACAGACTTTCAAGAGCGATGATACGATACCCAGAAGGTGTGGCATCATCATCCCTTGAAGCGGCCTCACTTAGTTGAATCCCAATTGATAGGTTCCCAGAGTCGACAATCCTCGGGTCAGACAACTTGTCGAGCCCTAAGGGCCAGGCAAGAAGCATCAAAGAGAATCTCGTACGAGCGTAAATTTCGTGGCTAGCTGGTGCGAGCTAAGCAAGCAGGCTAACCACTACTCTCTACTTCTAAGTCTATGTGTAACCTCAAGCCCAGGTCCGGCTTATCTCTCAACAGATTATCCCCTTCCCACAGCAGCAATAACAGTATAAAGCTGATAAATAAAATGCGGAAAGTAAAGACAGAAAAGTAAATCTATACAACACCCATGACGGGAAAACAAGCGCTAGGATTGACTCGCATAGGGGATATTCCTGTCCCCAACAGAGTCTCCAGCTGTCGCTACTGCGAAAATCGGCGCCGGCTAAACAGAAGAGTCGCCACCGTGCGTTATTTATCCCAAAGAAGGGAAAGGAAACGCTCAGAGTAAACCTCACGCAAAGACGGGAAAGGAATGGTCATCGCAACCAAATCCTGGATTTGGGAGTCGGTTACGCAAGGGGAAGGTATTAGCACCCCTCACGTCCGTCGTACTCGACGGGATCCACGCTTGTTTTCTGGTACGGATTGTTATTCTATCTAGTCTACAGGTCTGGGTAAAAAGAAAATAAAATGACTCGGCAAAGTATCGCACTTTATGCCTACGTATTCTCGTCTGAAACGAGAAATCAGAGTCAACGTAGTTCGCCTACCTACGGGAAAGGTGGGGAAGGTTGCGCGCTAGGATATCGCATCCTATGCCTACGTACTTTCACACAGCAGGAAAGATCAGAGCAAACGTAGTTCGGGCTACGGAAGGACACAAGCTTGTCTGAATGTTTTTTATCTCCTTAAGAAAGGGTTTTCCTGATTAAAGGTCCAAGCGGACAAAAACAGAGTTTGAATGTTTGTTTTCAGTCTTTTACGTAAGAACTGTCTTTTATGATGTTTGCAATCTCTGACTTACTAGAGACTATGATTTGAGGGTGACTACGTCGTATGTCACCCTAAGGGTAACACACTAAGAAATCAGATTACTGAAGAGTGACCCCTCAGCAACCTTTCTCAAATAGCTTAAGGCTCATAGCGTACGACATCGATTATCCTTATTACCGTATTTTGAATTGTTCTGAGATAGAAGAGAAAGAAGTCTAAAAAATCCTAGGGTTTGAAAGGGAATCAAAACTACCCTAATGTTGTCATGCATGGATTACAACTTAATGTCTGTCATAATTCCCTCCTGCACAGAGGAAATTAGAGATCCTAAGGGATAAACGGAAAAGAAACAATAGATATATAGTAAACAGAAAAATGCATGAGATGCAGCAATACAAGCGAAGCAAGTGAGAAAGCAATAGGCAAGAGGAGACAAGCTCCACCTCAAACCTAAGGGAAAACCAACAAACAATATAGCAAGGAAAACCACCAACACCAGCTCAGATAGCAACAGCAGCTCCTACAGCAAGCAGCTCAAACAGTACCAGCTCTGGCAGCTACAGTTGATTAACAGCACAAGGTTGACAGTAACAACTTCAAGCAAGATCCCATCTTCACTCTTAAATGATGTTCAAGCTTCAAATAAGCTCTTATCTCCAATAATCTTCAGCTTTAACAAGCACTGAGTTCCAACCAGTAAACAGCTTCAAACAACAATGTAACCCTAGTCTTCAACAGATATCCAGCTTTGACAGGCACAAGCTTCCTCTTATCCAGTCATCAATACATTTCTTATCTTCAATAGGCTTCCATCTTCAATGCAGACACTCACATGAGAGAATCAAGTGATAGATGAAGTTGGAATGTTAAGATGCTTAATGATAACCCTGGGAAATCACTAAGATCTTATCATAGCAAGGGAGAGGCATCCTCACGGTTCTACCCAGTCAAAGCATGCTCTACATCCCTCCTAAGGAGAGATGGAACTTCTTTTAGGGGACCTTATGTCATAGGATGTAATAGAGGCATAAGAAGCTCTCTATGTTTGACAGAAGGAATCAGTCTACTCTAGAGCTCTCCCTACATCTCCTATCTCCTAAGTCTTCATCAAGCAATCTTCAAGCACAAGCAACTTAAAATAAAAGCATCATTATTTGTCTACAATCATCCTCAAAGTCTTAATATAATCTTCAAGCCAAACACAAGTCTCAACACCCAAAGAAGAGGCCCAAAACTCCACAAACAAAACAACATCCCCAGAGGGAAATACATCCACAGCAACCAACTTGCAAAAATCAAATAAAATGGAGATATTCATCATAAAATCCTAGATTAATTTCTAAGGGACCCTAACTATGTACCCTATACCCCACATAAATCCCAAGGCCTAAATCAAACTAAAAACATCAAAACTATGTGTTGAATGCACCTATGTCAAGTTGAAACCCTAATTCTAACCAACCTAATGTTCCTTATTCAAAACTAATTAACATTAAATCACAAAAATGTGAAGTAATTCCAGGGGGAACCTAATGCTCTAATCTAACTAAAACAAAAGGAATGGCATCAAAAATCAAAGTGAAATGCTTATACCAAATTCAGCAAATAACATGTATCAAATGAAAATGAAATAAAAGCTATTAAAAGTAAAAATTAACCAAAAATAGAAAAATGCATAAAATGACATTTTTATTCTTTTATAATTTTCTTGAGGTCTTGATGAAAATGGGGAAAAAATTCCCAATCAAAAATATTATGTTTTAAATTTATTATGAATTTTCAAAAAATTAAAATAAAGTGTGAAAATATAAGAAAATATGAGAAAATGGAAAATATGCGTGTCAAATAGAAATGCTAGGCAGTGTAAGCAAACATCTGGGCCCAAAAGGGGGTGGGGATAGCAGCGCGCCTATGCCCAATATCAATCAGAAAATTAAGAAAAAAATGTAAAGGAAAATGAAAAATCCATGGTGCAGGAAGCAATACAATTCAGTGTATTTTTGACTGGGCCTGGGAAAGGGGTGTGGATATCAAATAGTTCACTTAAGCCCATTGCTACGTTTTAATGAAACGCATTGTTTCCTCTCTCATACTCCTTCTTCACAAAAATAAAACACGCGTGGCCGTTGGATCTTGATTCTAGTCAAAGTCTCCCTCTAATCTAAGGGTGCAGAGGTTGTCTTCAACCTTTTGAAAGTTGGAGGGAAAAGAAAATGCCATGGATGCAGAGATTTTGAAATTCATCTTCCTCAGTTGGATTCCTCCAAATATCCATCAAAACTCAAAATTAAAAACCCTAACATGCTTGAAATTTCACCAGGAAATCATCTATGATAACCAAATTCAATGAAACACAACGTAACTCAAAACACGAATCAAACTTCAGAATTTGGTCCATGATAAAAACTCACCAAACTTGAAATAGAGTGGCCTAAACTCTTCACCATGCTTTACTGAACATTTCTAGCCATCAAATTATGATTATAACACCAAGAACAACAAGATACAAGCATGAACAGAAATTGAGTCACTCACTTAATTGTATCTAAATCAATCCTAAAGCTACCAGAAAGCTCCACATGAACAACTACAATGAATCTAACTAATCAAAACCAATTGAAACTACCTGAATTATTCCATGGAGTGAAGTTTACATACCTGCAAAATCTTGATGCACAGAGGTATAAAATCTTCAAATCAAGCTTTGAGAACTTCAATACACCTTCAATGAGTCACAATCTTGCTTCTGTATGCAAAAGAATTGGTTGAGGAGGCTTGGATTTTGGAAACCGATTCTGAGTTGCAGGTGAGAAAATCCAAGAGCAAGAACACGATTTCTCCACCAATTTGCTTGGAAATTGATTTGGAAACACTCACTAGTATCAATGGAAGCCAATGGGATCAAGAAATTGGATGGAAAGGGATGAAATGCTTGTAACCGAATCTGAGTTGCAACAGAAAAATTTCAATCTCAATCTCTCTTCTCTCCTTCAATTCTCTCCGACTCCTGCTTGGGATCACTTCATATGCATATATAGAGTGTGACTGAAGGCTCTAGAAAGTTCTAGGTTGATCCAATGAGAAAATCACCTTCTCATGTCATGAGATTTCATATCATGCTATGCACTCATACCAGCTCATGATTTGGCTTGTAATTGCACTTGTTCTGAGTTTGAATTCTCTCTAAATGAGATATTGGAGGTGTATGGATGGAAAGGAGCCTTGCATTTGCTTGGAAATGAGGTTTTGCAACTGTGCCTTATGGTTCAAGTAACCAATTTACAAAGCAAGTCCTAGAAATAATCCTCAATTCAAAATTGTGGCAATGTAAATGTTCTTAAAATGCTTTTTACAATCAAATTGGTATGTCATATGGCTTGGTTTGGATGTGTAGATCAAAAATCCCAATTTCCAACTTTGGTTCATTTAAAATATACCTTCATTTTAGGCCATTTTGGTGACTTTGTGAAGCAAGCCATTCCAAATTCTAATGACCTCTTATCTAGCCTAAAAACATCATTTTGAACACATCTCATGTTGAATATTATTTCATCTGAAGAGTGGAAGATGGAGATTTGGACCTATGTTGAAAAATGACCTGTAATTCAACTTTCCCAAAATACCCCTGGATTGCCAAGACCATAACTTGAGTTCCATAAATCCCCTTGAGGACTTCTAGTACTCAAATTAAAGCTACGATCAAGACCTACAACTCTTGTGTTGGCCAAGAATCCATTCAAAAACTCCTTGATGGGCAAAAGTTGCTTGGAAGTCAAGTGACTTTCACAGATAAATTTCAGTGTCCTCTAATGACCCATAACTTGCAAGAACCATAACTTAAGTTCTACAAATCTTCTTGAAGACTTCTAGTACTCAAATTAAAGCTATTGAGAAGCTATACAAGTTTCATGTAGACAAAGACTTCATTTGAAACTTGAATTTTGAATTATCTTGCTTGGAACTTAGGCCTAAATTAGGGTTTTTTTACACTGAAACCCTAATTTAGCAACTCCTCTTCTTCTTGATTCCTTTTGATTTCCCCTTGGCACAACACCACACATATATCCACATATCAAATCATGAATTCCACATCCTCCAAGTAGGCCTTCATTCCCTCCAATCAATCATTTGACCTAGGGTTGACCTAGGGTTGACCCAGATGAAACCCCAGTTGACTGCATTCAACTGTAGCTCTTGTAATCATACCAATGACTTGACTCATCTTCAAAATGACCCTCTAGGTCTTCCATGATCTTTGTACACATTCCATGGCTCACACACTCATTGATGATCTTCAACCCCCCAAGATTAGGAGAGAAATCCACTGGTTGACCTTCAAACTTTTCAAAGCTTCAACTCATTCCTTGATTACTTGGATGGTCTTGAGCTTGAATAAAAACCCTTGATGGGCCTCTTTATGATAAGAATGGCACTTGATCCCCTGTTAGATGACTTTTTATGCTATGCTATGCAAATGATTGGACTATGTACATGACTTATTATACAAATGACAATGCAATTGAAACATAAACCAGGTGGAATAGGTTTAGCAAATTTTAGGGTGCAACACACCCTAGAAATTATTAAACATAATAACTTAGCATACAAATATATGAAAGGTTCCTGTAGAGTACTACAGATGTTTAGGATGTGAAATACCTACCCTATGCATAACCAACCCCGATCCCCGAATCTCTTAGCATTATTGTTACATCGCACAAAAGGTCTTTTTTTTTCTTTAACCTTTCCTTTGGAGAAATCAAAGTCCGGTTGTGAATTTAATGAATTAAGATTCAAGTTAATCAATAGCTTGACATCACGATTCTCACCGCAATAGAAATGGCGACTTCACTGGGGAAATAAAACATAAAACTTGAGGGTTTAGCATATTTTGTGTGACTGTATGAATACTTGCTTACATGTATATTTGTGAATATATTTGTGTTGTATTGCTGAGAACATTGGGTATCATGAGTGGTGAGATAAGTCCTAACCCGGACTTGAGTGACACATATGATAGGATGTGATATAATCAATAGTTGACTGTTGGAAGTAGTCCTAATAAGTTTGACATATGATATAGTCACGCTCAGTTGAGACCTCCTTGAGATAATTGATGATGTATGAGTAGTCATGCACTTTATTAATTATTTCAACTTGAGAGTCCGTGAAACTGAGGACCTTTAGTAACACTTTTATCCCACTAAGCCTTTTAGGACGTAGTGCGGAAACTATCAGGGAGTAGTCCTAGAATAGTTGTCAAACGATACTACACTCAGACGAGTTTATCTTGAGAATATTTTTGACTCACATGAGTAGTTATGTTGGTTGATAATGTCTGATGGATTTACTGTGACTTTGGGAACCTTGGCAGAACCCTTTCGATAGGTACAATTAACCTATAGTACAAGTCCTTGGGATGGGTAGACCTTGTGACCCCATGCTTTGGCCTTGAGTTAGGGAAACCCTGCGTGTGCATGTGCATTGTATTTGTGAATACTTGTCTATGTGTTATGTGTGCATCATCTCATCATAAGATATCATGTTGCAACTGGTTTTGTAAAACTTAGTCGATTTCTTTGTGTGAAACCCTAGATATCATGGATATTGGGACAAGAAACACCAAGAAATACAGTTTCAAGAAGCCTGATACATCCAAGTTAAGAAAACTATGGACTATGATATCAAAAGACTTTGGGAAAAGATATGGGAAGATAATGAGTATAGTCAAAACCGGGATGGAAGAAGGAGTTCTCAACACTTTGGTTCAATTCTATGACCCACTGTATCACTATTTTACCTTCCCCGACTATCAATTGATGCCAACCTTGGAAGAATTTGCTTACTACGTGGGAGTCCCTATAAAAGACTAGAAACCTTACAGTGGATTGGAAAGTTTACCCTCACCAAAGGAAATAACAGATGCTCTTCACCTCAAAGTATGGGAGATTAAAGCTAACCTTGCCACCAAAGGTGGAGTCAAGGGTTTCCATTCTGATTTCTTAGTTAGGAAAGCTCTGTATCTTGCCAAAGAAGGTAGTATGGATGCATTCGAAGCAGTTCTGGCTCTACTAATCTATGGATTGGTGTTGTTTCTAGAAGTCGAAGAATTTGTCAATTCATCCTCTATCATCGTATTTCTAAGTGGCAACTCAGTGCCTACCTTGTTAGGAGACACTTACCATTCAATTCATCATCCGACGCTTCAAGGAAAAGGAACCATTCTTTGTTGTACACCTCTACTATATAAGTGGTTCGTCAACCATTTTCCAAGAACTAACGCTTTTAAAGAAAATCCCAATGGATGGAGATGGTCTCAAAGGATAATATCTTTAACGCAAGCTAACATTCATTGGTACGATCCCACCTATGACAGAGGAGTTTATTTTGACCAATATGGAACTTTCCCGAATTTACCACTCATCGGGGTAAACGGGGAATTAGATACAATCCCGCTTTGGCCAGATGTTAGTTTGGGTTTCCAATGAAGGACAAGCCCAAATATCTGCTGTTATCAGGATTCTTCTATCTAAACATAGAAGCAGCGGAGAATGTGGGAAATACCACAGTCGATGCTTGGGAGAATGTTCAGAAAAAGACTAAAGCCGATCTGAGAAAAAAGAATGGCCTTTGAACAATTCCCTTTATGGGTGCAATCTCGAGCCCAAGATCTGAAAATGCCATATCTCCCGGAGAAGAATGTGCAGATTGTTATCGCATCATCATCTTCTACCATCACCATTGAGAAAATGGAGGAATACCAAGAAATGCTTGAATGAACACAACTTGAAAGAGATACTTGGGAAGGGAAGTATCATGCACTATATTCTGAAACAACGAAACTCATAAGAGAAGTGCAAGGAAAATATGAACTGATAGGTTGGCTCGAACAACGTGTGATTAATGGGGAAGTAACGAAAGAGAATTTATTTTTCTCTAGTGTCAAGTCTACTCAAAGCATTCACGAATACTCAAATATCCCACCTACCTCTAGAGCTTGGAAAGGCATAGTGGACAAATTGATAGTGGAAAATACAATGCTAAAGAAGTTGAAGAGGTCTCGTGACTGAAGTTCTTGTGAAAAACTTAAACCATAAGACTTAGTTTTCCGATGTAAACTTAGGATTCTTGTATTTTATTTTGAAAGTTGTAACTTTTCCCAACAGTTAATGAAATAAGGGGTTTTACTTAATTAATCTTCTGAGTTTTGAAAAACAAGTTGCATTTTGCATTTGCATCTTCGCATTTTCGCTAACCATTGAAGGAATTCAAAAAATTTCCTTTTGCAGACATTGTTATGGATCGCAGAAGCAGATTTTAATTTCTGAGCTTGAGGTTGGACAATCTTAGGATTTTGGGAGGCTTCATTAGGAACCCCGCCGCATTCATTGCTAAATATGGAGATCTGCTGCCACTGTTAAACACAAGAGTCAACGAAGACATGCTGCTGGCACTCGTTGAATTCTATGACCCGGTGTACCATTGTTTCGTCTTCCCAGATTTCCAACTACTACCAACTATGGAAGAATATTCTGCCTATTTGAAGATTCCCTTGACCTTTACGCCTCCCAATGGAACTGCCTGCTCATTTAGAAAGTAGGGAAGGTTTCTCTGGAATGGAAGCAAGACCGTTCATAGAAAGAGCTGAATTCCATTATGATAACAGAGACTTAGGGATCTTTGAAACGATCCTGGCCTTTCTAATCTATGGATTGTACCTCTTCCCTAGCTGCTATGAGTTCATCAGTGAAGAGGTCATCAGACTCTTCATAATTAGAAATCTTGTACCCATGCTACTAGCCGACACCTACTAAGTTATCCATCATCGAAGGATGTATGATTTAGGGTTATTCTCATGCTGCACAACACTTCTCAGCAAGTGGTTTATTTCACACATGCCCAAGACTCAGATTCTCTGGAATCTTCCTAACAAAGATGCTTGGGTCGAAAAATTAGTGTCATTGACTCATTACAATGTCAATTAGTACATAGTCAAAAATAGTGGAATCGTCATGATTCAAGGCTGTGGAAACTTTCCAAGCATACCTCTCATAGGCACAAAGGGAGTCATCAGTTATAGTCCGATCCTTGCTCGCCGGCAGTTAGGATACCAAACCGGACTGGAGCAAGACCAAGACTTGCTAAGGACTTGCTTTTGTGAAAAGGGTAGTGATGAAAACTTTGAGACTCAGGCCCGATTAGCATGGTATCGCCCATATTTGCAAGGAATGACTGCAGAAGAAGACGTGAGCTGCCTAGCCACAAAAGCTTATCTCCTTTGATCAAAAGAGATAGCTTTGAAAATGTTCTACAATCACACTTACGAAATCTCTGTGGAGCCAGAAATACTCATGCCTAGAGATGAGTTGAAGTTTTCTTTAGTTAAAGAAGAACGCGAAAACGCCGAGTTATGGGAGCTGATCCGTCAGACTCAACACCAGGCCAGACCTCAAGAAGGGGAAGGATCGTCTTGTTAGAACGATCGAGGCTTCCAATTTCCTGTTTTTCTAAAATTGTAATCTTAAAAGCTTACGAATGTAATTGTTACTTGTTGAAAACTATGTTGTAAGAAAGGTCATGTTCGTTAACAAGAGCCATATGTTGTAACAGACTTTGATTTATCAATGAAACTCTGCTTTTCAAACGCGTTGTTACTAATTTTGTTTGTAAACAAGATTATTGCTTTTTCTTGAATGGTTAGTTTTGCATTTGCACTTGCATATCATTTGTATAGTGTTGCATGGGTTCCACAACTCATATGTTGTTCTTTTCCACCAGAGGTAGGAGAAAAAGGTCATACTGAGTCCCCACCACTACGACACCCGAGCCAGCGCTCAAAGAAGAATGGTTGATCAAGATCAAAGAATCGATCAAATTGACAACGATCTCGAAGGGATACAAGGTGACGTTAGCAAGATTATGGAAGTCCTTTAGGTAATAAGAGTAAAATAGACTCACAAACTACAATGGTATCTGAAATCAACACGACAGTAGCAAATCCTCCTTAGGTAGTGACCTCCGCAACTGAACCTCCATTTGGTATCACCAGGGATTTCATGCCACCATTCAATAATCCCCAACAATTCAACGGCCCGCCGCAGATTGTTCCATTGATGACAGAATTCCAATATCCCGTCTACACTCAGGCAGGGGTTCGAGCACAGGTCCGATCGATATTCAACAACCATCAGCAAATATTTGACATACCCGACGAGTCTGAGGTCGAGGATGAGAAGCATGAAAAATTAAGGGTCGAAATGGATATAATGGCAAGACGGATGAGGGCCACTGAAGGGAACAACGTCTTTGGCTCTGATGCAAAAGACATGTACTTAGTTTCAGGATTGGTATTCCCTCCTAAGTTTGTAGTGCCCACAATTGAAAAATATGAAGGGGCAATCTGCCCAAAGATTCACTTAAGCATGTATTGTTGGCGCATGGCCGCACACATTGAAAACGAAAAATTGTTAATACACTGCTTCCAGGACAGTTTTAAGGGTGCCTCCGCCAAATGGTACTTACGTTTAAATCAATCAAAGATCCACCGCTTCTAAGACTTATCCGACGCATTCATGCAACAATAGAAGTACAACATGGACTTAGCGCCAGATCATCGTCAGCTCCTCAGCATGACATAGAAAAGTTCTAAATCTTTCAAAGAATACGTGCAAAGATGGCGCGAAACTTCCGCTCAGGTGGAACCTCCCTTGAGAAAGAAGGAACTGGCTGATTGGTTTATAGGTATAGTCAGACCCGAATTCTATGAAAGGTTGATTAGAAGTATCACATCAAATTTTTCTGATATTGTGGCCGTAGGTGTGAAAGTGGAGGTGGGTCTAAAAAATGGCAATGTAACAAACTCAGATAGTGGTACCAACACAAGCACGACAAAGAGGCCACCAAGGAACTTCCATAAGAAAAAAGAAGGAGAAGTATATGCAGTAATGCATGAAAAAAGGATACATAACCAAAGGGTCCCACGACAACGGTATCATCAATCGCAATGCGTAACGGCAGTGACGCCAGTTTTCCAAAATCAACAAAACCGTCACGTAAGGGTGTTGAATGCTTATCAACAATACAACCACCAATCTTATAACAATAAACAGGTACAACAATCAAGGGTTCAAGCTCCCAGTTCAGTCTACCAGAGAAGGAAACCCAGAATACAGCCGATACCAATGAGTTACACCAAATTGTATCCCATGATTGTGGCTAGAGGACTTATTCAGACAACGAAATTGGGTGCCCCACCTAATCCCTTACCTCCCTATTACAATCCCAACGCACATTTCCCTTTCCATGAGAATGCTGCTGGGCATGATTTAGAAGGATGTTTCGCGCTTCAACATATTGCTAGGGAATTAATTGAAAGGAAGATACTATCATTTGAAGACAATCATCCCAATGTAAAGGAGAATTCTGTGCCAAGCCACGGTGGGGTAAACACTATAACTGAAGAGGGTGAAGACTCTAAAATGAGGATAATCACTGTAGTAGCCGAAGTTAAGACGCCGCTGGTGGAGTTACACAAAAGATTGGCTTATGCGTGGTTGCTCAAAAGTACCCATGAAAATTATGAAGAATGTGGCCAGAAACCACAAGGTTGTGACCTTGTGCGAGAAGATATTCAATCACTAATCAACAAAGGAATGCTACAGTCAGTAATAAGAAGAAGAAAGAGGATGTTGTGATTATTGAACTAGTGTTCAATATACCAAAAGAGTCCAATAAAAGAGTGGTTTTCAAAGCCAACAACGACAAAGTGACTCGACCAAACACCGTTAGACCTGTGTTCCGCAATGATCCCATACCCAAATTCACCAAAGATCACCAAGGTTCAATCCAAGAAGAGGGTTAGGTTCTCATCCAAGAGCCATATCATGGAATCACGACTATTCTTGGTACGACATAAACGCCGGAAGAAAATAGGAGGATGTAACAAATATTGTCAGGTCAAGCAAAATGACCTGCAGTAGTCGAATATATCATCCTAGGATGAACCTTGTTGTCCCTCATGCAGTAGTCGCTGCTCCCAAAGTTGCCATTACTATTCCCAAGGAGGGTGCTCAAAAGGAAGTAATCTCCAAGAACCCACTTTTAAAGGAAAAGAAATTCCCAAGGATGATGAAGAGGATTTTTTGAGGATAATTTGTCGAAGCGATTACTGAGTAGTGGATCAACTCAATTAGACACCATTCAAGATCTCGATCATGTCATTACTATTGAGTTCTCCTACCCATCAACAAACTTTGTTGAAAATACTTACCTAAGCCCATGTAATAAAAGACATCACTGTGGGGAAGTTTGACTACGTCGTTGCAAATATCACAACCTGCAATACACTGAGCTTCGAAGATAATGACTTGATCGCTGAAGGTCGCAAGCACAACCACACTTTACACGTATCTGTTAAGTGTGAAGAAGATACGCTCTCCAGAGTACTTTTCGTCACTGGATCAACACTCAATGCAATGCTTAGAAGAACATTAGCAAAGTTGGCATACAAAGGAGCTAAAATGCGACCCACCTCTTTATTTGTGAAGGCTTTTGATGGATTGAGGAGAACCGTAATAGAAGAGGTTGATTTACCGATCATGGTGGGACCTTAAGTCTTTAAAATCACCTTCCAAGTAATGGACATAAATCCTGCATATAGCTGTCTGTTGGGAAGACCGTGGATACATACAGCGGGCGCTATTACATCTACATTACACCAGAAGATGAAGTTTGGCACTAATGATCAGCTGGTCATAGTGCATGGGGAAAAAGATTTGATGGTGAGCAACCTATCCTCTTTCAGATATATCGAAGTCGACGAGGATGCACTCGAAAAAGCGTTCCAAGCCCTGGAGATTGCCCATGTCGTGTTAATCGACAATTCTACTGTAACATGTGGTTCATCTTTTCTCTTTGCGCAAAGCATAAAAGATACAATGGAGGAAGGACTCTCACAGGGATGGGGAGAGGTTATACAGGTGAACGCTCGCGCCAAGAATGACAGGCAAGGGTTGGGTTACAAACCAACTTTGGAAGAAACATCTGAAGAAAGCATCAAGAAGCGGAAGACCCTGAAGGAAATATTTGTAAGTGGCGGGATACAAGTAAATGCCATCATTGACAAAGATGAAGGGAGCAATCTTGATAGTCTGGTGATACGAGATGGAGCAGCCTTGTGCAATTGGGAGACCGTAGAAATTCATGTCATACTCCCGTTAGAGTAATGCATTGCTTGTTAGCTTTTGTTTTCTTTAAAAATTCTTGGTCTTGCCCAAGGCCAGCAAATCATTTTGTATGGGACACTTTGCGATTTAAAAGATTGATGAATGAAGAAGTGTTTTTGTTAAAACTCTTGTGTTTTTTTTACCTCTCCTCATCATTTTCACTTTTTCGTAAAAAGGAAAAAATGGCAACTTTTTGAAAAAAAAAAGTAAAAATTTAACCCATCATATGCACGTTTGTTGTGAGTGTCTGATCATGTTAAACCTTGTAAAACCATTCAGAAAGCCTCCATCACCTACAAAATCCAATGATCATTCAGTCTCTTCGGGTAGTGGTTCATTTGTTTTCAAAGCTGAAGAAGAGTCTGACGAAGAGTTTGAGGTTTCCGAAGAATTAACTAGGATGGCTGAGCATGAAGAAGCCTACGTTCAGCTATACAAAGAGCTGATAGAAGTCATCAACTTAGGTTCTGAAGAAATGAAGAAAGAAGTAAAAATTAGGGAGTTGCTCAAAAAAGAGGTCAAGGATAGGTTGGTCATATCAGGACATGCCAGGACTAGATACTGATATTGTAGTCCATAAGATCCATATGAAACAAGAATGTCCACCTGTTAAGCAAAAACCCCGTAGATCAAGACCAGACATGACTCTAAAGATCAGGGATGAAGTGAAGAAACAGATTGACGCAGGATTTCTGGTAGTTTCAAAGTACCCTGAGTGGGTAGCTAACATCGCGCCAGTGCCAAAGAAAGACTGAAAGGTCAGGATGTGTGTAGATTATCGAGACCTCAACAAGGCCAGTCCAAAGGATGATATTCCACTACCTCACATCGACACACTGGTTGATAATATGGCTAGCTTTGTAGTGTTTTCCTTTATGGACGAATTCTCGGGTTACAATCAAATCAGGATGGACCCAGAGTATATGGAAAAAACAACGTTCATAACACCCTGGGGCACTTATTATTATAAGGTCATGCCTTTCGAATTAAAGAACGCGGGAGCCACGTATCAACGAGCCATGGTTGCACTCTTCCATGATATGATGCATCAGGAGATGGAGGTGTACGTGGACAACATGATCTCAAAGTTTCAGGATGAAAAAGATCACTTGGATCATCTACTAAAATTGTTTGAAAGGCTTCGAAAATATAAACTGAGGTTAAATCCAACTAAATGCACGTTTGGAGTTTATTTTAGAAAACTACTTGGGTGCATTGTTAGTAAATGAGGAACTGAGGTGGATCTCAACAAAGTCAGAGCTATTCACAAGATGCCAGCTTCTCAAACAGAGAAACAACTCAGAGCTTTCCTCGGACAATTGAACTACATCTCCAGATTCATCTCCAACTTAACTCCTACCTGAACGCCAATCTTTAATTTGTTACGAAAAGATCAGGCGGTTGTATGGAATGAGAACTGTCAGCCAACATTCGAAAAGATCAAGGAATATCTCCAAGAGCCTCATATATTGATCCCTCCAGTACCTGGAAAACCGCTTTTCATGTATATGACAGTGTTCGAAGATTCAATGGGTTATGTTTTGCGCCAAACTGATGAATCAGGAAAGAAGGAACACGCGATCTACTATCTGAGCAAGAATTTCACTGATTGCGAGAGTCGTTACTCACCTCTAGAAAAGGCTTGTTATGCTCTAGCCTGGGCAGCCAAACGTCTGAGACAGTACATAATTTGCCACACTACTTTCTAATCTCTAAGATGGACCCGATAAAGTACATCTTAAAAAAACTAGCTCAAACTAGAAGACTTGCCAGATGGCATATGCTCTTGTTAGAGAATGATATTCAGTATGTCACCCAAAAATCCATCAAAGGCAGTGTCTTGTCAGAACACCTTGCTGAACATCCTGTAGACGATTACCAGCCGCTTAAATTTGAATTCCCTGATGAATATATAATGCATGTTCAAAGCTTGAAACTGGAACCTGCTTAAATTTGAATTCCGTCTCGTTGGAAGATGATGTTTGATGGAGCATCAAACAAAAGAGGACATGGTGTTGGGGCTGTTTTAGAAAATCCAACTGGAGGATATATCGTCATTACCGTCAGAGTTTGCTTTACATGTACCAACAACATAGCTGAATATGAGGCCTATATCCTGGGACTTGAAGCTGCCATCGATCTTCGCATTAAGATCTTAGAGGTGACTGGCGACTCCACCTTGTTGATCTATCAACTCAAAGGATAATGGGAAACTCGAGACGTGAAGCTGATTCCCTATAAGGATTACATTTTGGAGATGATTGAGTACTTTGACGATATCACTTTCAAACATGTCCCCAAGGGCAGAGAACCATATTGCAGATACTTTATCCATGCTAGCATCAATGTGGAAGGTCCAGTTTTTCAACCAGGTGCCTTTAATCTGCATAGAAAGAAAGATCACACCGGCATACGTCATGATGACAGAAGAAGAATATGATGAAAAACCTTGGTTTCATGACATCAAAAATTTTCTTTAGAATCAAGAATATCTGGATGACGCCTCTAAAATCGACAAGAGGGCTATACGAAGATTATCATCTAACTTCTTCATCAGCAACGATGTTCTGTACAAAAGAAATCATGATATGGTTCTGCTTTGATGTGTTGACAAGGTAGAGGCAGATCTATTGATGACAGATGTGTACGAAGGAACCTTCGACACTCATGCCACAAATGCCAGATCTACACCGACAAGATGCATGTTCCTCCACATCCTCTTAATGTGTTAACATCACGTTGGACATTCGCAATGTGGGGCATAGATATGATCGGGGAAATTGAGCCCAGAGCATCCAAAGACCACCGTTTTATCCTCGTTGTTATCGACTACTTCACCAAATGGGTAGAAGCGACATCTTACACAAATGTAACCAAACAAGTGGTCGCTCATTTTATCAAGAAGGAGATTATCTACCGGTACAACATCCTGATCAAATCATCACTAACAATGGGTCGAATCTAAACAACAAAACGATTGAAAGAACTTTGTGATAGTTTCAAAATCAAACATCATAACTCTTCTCCATACAGATCGAAAATGAATGGTGTTGTTGAAGCCGCAAACAAAAATATCCAGAAGATAGTACAAAGGATGGTGGTAACCTATAAGGACTGCACAAAATGTTACCATTTGCCTTACATGGATACAGAACATCAGTACACACTTCAACAGGGGCAACCCCCCTTTTCCTTGGTCTACGGATGGACGCGGTACTACCCATCGAAGTCAAGATACCTTCATTAAGGATCTTAATGGAAGCCGAGCTTGAGGAAGCTGAATGGATAAAGGAAAGATTTGATTCACTAAACCTCATCGATGAAAAAAGGATGACCTCAAAGTGTTACAAACAGATATACCAGCAAAGGATGAAAAGAGCTTTTGACAAAAAGAGTTCACCTCAAGGAATACAAGGAATACAAGGAAGGAGAACTCGTGCTCAGAAAAATCCTGCCAGTTCAGAAGGATATGCGTGGAAAATGGATGCCCAATTATGATGGGCCCTTTGTCATAAAAAACCATTTTCTCTAGAAGCTCTCTAATTCTTGAGACGATGGATGACGAACAACTTAAGTACCCCATCAACTCGGATGCAAGTAAGGATATATTATGCCTAAAAGAGGTCTCGCTAAGTTGAAAACCTAGAAAGGAAACTCAAGCAAAAGGAGTGTCCCGGTGAATGGAAAACCCGAAAAGGCAATTCAGGAAAAGTTCGGGACAAGGCTTTCACTCGATCATAAATTGTTAAGTCCCGTGAGAGATAGTCAAGGGATCACTATCTCGTCAAAAATAGCAAATTAAGTGGACTACTAGGTAGTAGGGTTGGATCATTGTTGGATTTTGTAACCCATCTTGTTTTATTTTTCCATTTTCCCAAATTTTAATTGTTCCCGAGACTTTGCCATTTGTAAGGTTCTTGCCTATTAATGAAATCCGATTTCGGACCAATCATTGTTATGATATGTATTTTTCTTTTTATGAAAATTTCACTTATTCATCGATAATGATTTTCGAAAGCAAAGTGTTTTTCGAAAGAGTAAAATTTTTGTTTTAAGAAACTAATCTAACAAAAAAGTCGCATCTTTAAAGGTATGACATGACGATATTAAACTTCTCTCAAAGCAGTAGAAAGCTTAACACCATCTTCGAATAAGGTTGCATTTAGAAATCTCCCCGCTACCAAGTCATGACTTCTCCTCCATAAGTTTGCGAGAGCAATGGCCAAATCACCTCTAGAAAGTTATTCCACTCTCCCGGGTGAAAGATTTTTATCCTGAACAGTGACGTTAAGACTCAGTATGATTGGTTTTCCTCCCTGTGGGGTCTATCTTGTTTTTCTTCTCTCTCGTGAGTCGGTCTGCACTTACATTTGCATCATATCATTAGCATATACATTTGTTTGCATGCTTCTGTTTTCTGGCTGTAGCCTTTGAGATCCTTTGTTGTTACCAATCCTTTTGCTCCGACCTGTTATCACGGGCTCGCTTTACCCTAACTTGGTTAAGTCGTATGGATTATGTATTATTGTGATAAATGCTTATATCCCCAAGGAGGCTAGTTGTAACTAGCAATATCTGATACTTCCTACTGGTGTTTACCAATATGTTAATTGTCATTAATACTTACCTTGAGATATGGTCGTCACCTATCTTCCCTTTGAAGTCCAGTAGTTACTAGCATTGTTTAAAATGTAATTTTTATTGGTACCTTGAGATATGGTCATGACCTATCTTCGCTTTGAAGTCTAGTAGTTACTGGCATTGTTTAAAATCTAATTGTTATAGGTACCTTGAGATATGTTCGTC
>CAWUDS030006658.1:1689952-1829100 GCA_963859935.3 Lathyrus sativus
TAAAGGAGAATGGGAGACACGTCAGCCCAATTTGATACCATATATGAATTATGCAAGGAGATTGTTGCCTTTCTTCGACAAGGTGGAATTGCATCATGTGCCGCGAGCAGAAAATCAAATGGCTGACGCCTTGGCAACATTGTCTTCCATGTATAAAGTTAACTTCTGGAACGAGGCTCCCCGGATTGTTATCTCTCGGCTCGACACACCCGCCTTCATATTTGCTATTGACGAAGCATCTGATGATAAACCCTGGTACTTTTACATCCAGAATTTCCTAAAGAACAAGGAGTACCGGCTGGGGCATCCAGTCGAGATCAGAAGACTCTCAGGAGATTGCCTGGCAATTTCTATCTGAACCTGGACGGTGTCCTATACAAGAGAAACCACGACTTGGTGTTGCTAAGATGTGTAGATGAGAAAGAGGAGAAGTTGCTCATGGAAGAGATACATGAGGGTACATTTGGTACACATGCTGGTGGGCATGCTATGACGAGAAAACTGCTGCGGGCAGGTTATTACTGGCTAACTATGGAAACAGACTGTTTCAAGTTTGCAAAGAGGTGTCATAAATGCCAGATTTATGGGGACAAGGTCCATGTACCCCCAATTCCTCTGAATGTGATGTCATCACCGTGGCCATTCTCGATGTGGGGAATTGATATGATTGGTAAAATCGAGCCTACGGCATCAAACGGACACCGATTCATTTTGGTGGCAATTGATTACTTCACCAAGTGGGTGGAAGCAGCGTCATATGCCAATGTCACCAAACAAGTGGGAGCCAGATTTATCAAGTGAGATATTATCTGCAGATATGGAATCCCTGAGCGGATTATCACCGACAACGGTTCAAATTTGAATAACAAGATGATGAAAGAGTTGTGCCAGAGTTTCAAGATTGAGCATCACAACTCTTCTCCTTACCGACCCAAGATGAATGGCGCTGTTGAAGCTGCCAATAAGAATATAAAGAAGATTGTTCAGAAGATGGTGGTGACGTATAAGGACTGGCATGAGATGCTACCTTTCGCTTTGCACGGTTATCGTACGACGGTACGCACATCAACCGGGGCAACCCCTTTTTCATTAGTATATGGAATGGAGGCAGTGTTACCGTTGGAGGTTGAGATTCCTTCCCTGAGGGTATTACGAGATGTCCAACTTGACGAGGCAGAATGGGTTAAAGACAGGTTGAATCAGCTGAGCTTAATGGATGAGAAGAGGCTAGCTTCTCTCGCATACGGTCGGTTGTACCAGAGCCGGATGAAGAAAGCATACGATAAGAAGATATGTCCGCGAAGCTTTCAGACGGGTGACCTTGTGCTGGAAAGGATTCTCCCGCCACAAACAGATCACAGGGGCAAGTGGACCCCTAATTACGAAGGGCCATACGTTGTCAGAAAAGTCTTCTCAGGAGGAGCATTGTTATTGCCCACCATGGACGGTGAAGACTTTACGTCGCCTGTGAATCGGACGCAGTTAAAAAATACTTTGCTTAAAATTAACCCGATGGACAGTAAAAAGAGAGTCCAGGCAAAAATGGGGCATCCCGGCGAACCAAAAACATAATAAAAGGTTCGGGCAAAAGTTAGGGATAAAATTTAAAAGATGTACACCTGCGAAGTCAAAAACCTACACTGGGCGGCTTCGGCAAAAAAGGGTATCCCGGTGAATTGAAAACCCGCAAAGGGCGATTCACGCAAAAGTTAGGGATTTAAAAAGCAAATGACTGCGGTCCGGATCTGATACTGCATTGCTTAGTGGTTTGGGAGCACCTGAGGGTTCGTTTATCCAACATAATCTCTTCCGAAAATTGAATACCGGGACAGCCAGAGTCAGGCGAGTCATAGGAGGATCAGCTCACGATGTTTGTCTGCCCCACGTTACCGACATGGGTACAAATTCGAGATGTCTTTGTATTTTTATGCTTTTTGTGCATATATGTATGTGTGTGTACGTAACTTCCTCTTTTCAGGAGTTGCGTCCGATGTACAAAACATTTCCTATTCAGAGGCCTGTTATTAATAAAACATGTTATTCAGTATTTGATGTTTGTGTTTTACTGTTTTGTATGTGGAAAACGCCAATGTTTCGATGAACTTGCATGTGCATAACTTTGCTGGCCCTTGCCAATAATTGATAAAACTTCGAATTGACTGAAGTAATGTCGCGAACATTGACCCGAATAGATTTGGTTGTATAGATTTGTCTTGTCTCGTTTGTGTTTTGTAGGGTTCTCACCCTTGAGGCGAACGATCAGAAATTGTGGCCCCCAGCCAGAGGTTCGTGGTGAAAGATTTGACTTTGTGCGACGCCAATCCCCATGTAGGTCGTACCTCATCTTCAGGAGTTGAGATGAATTTTGTCCTTTACCGAAGAGATCAATGTCCCAGCTAATCGCCGCTTATCCCCAAAGGATATCCCCAGCCAGTCAAGATCAGTATCCTCTGCAAAGGTGGAACTCCCCAGAGAGTCGAGTATGTGAACGATCAATCCCCAGCTTGGAGGATTCCCGTAGTGTTTAACCAAGTCATAGTTGGTTCAGAAAGATTATTCCCAGAGAAGATGGTTTTCTTCCCGCAGGTCGTCATGCCTTCGTCAGGATGTTTATCCCCAGCGGAGTGGTAGCTCCAAGTTTGTAAGCTGTGCCCAGACAACATCGTTTCCTCCAGAAGGATTTCCTCGTTTCCCAGCTGAGTCGTTTCTTGCTCAGTCAGTTTACCTTCCTCAAGAGAGTCGATTCTTCCCCAGCGGAGTTACTCTCCCCAGCAGGTGTTATTTTTTCCTCCCAGTGGAAATCGAAGTTTAATCTCTCCCCGACAAAATTGTTTATATGTCCGGCATTTATTTTGCCAGAGGACTTTATGATACTCGTTCATCCCCAACATGGTGGTATTTGCTCTCAACAGCTGTGTTGAAGCAAGCTTGTCAGAGTTTCCCCAGCAGCTCGAGCCTGCATTTGCATTTGCATATAGTGTCATGATTGCATCTGCCCGAAACACGTAGCATATTCGTGTTGTACGGAGCATTACGCCATTGTCAAACATGTGCATTGTGAAACATAAGCCAGGTTGGTTAACCTTTGGTTTTCAGGTGTTGTTTCCCTTGCAGGTGGAGGAGAGCTCTTGCTCAGATCAATTACCAAATATTAAATGTCTCAGCATGAGACATGTGGCGATAATGCTCGTCTTGTCATTATTCCCCACAAAGTTGCTCGTTTAAGTTTCTGTTACCCCTCCAGCGGAGTATTTCTTCAAGATTGTTGTTATGTCGTTATCAAAAGATCTCGTGAATCAATTTTTGGAAAAGGCCGCCTATGTCGAAGTAGGTGTCTGGCAGTTTGGGTTCAGAAAATTCCCAGTAGAGTCCTTCTCAGATTTATTACCGTGTGAGCATTAAAGATTGAAAGATTGGACCATTATGTGTTACCCATTTGATTGATGGAGTTAGCTACTGCAAAGATATGCAGAGGAGCTGTATTTGAGAGTTATTACCTGTAGCGATGGCGGTGTTATTTCCCTGCAGTGATGGCAGAGTATTACCCGTAGCGATGGCGGTGTTGTTTACCCGTAGCAATGGCGGTGTTATTTCCCTGCAGTGATGGTAGAGTATTACCCATAGCGATGGCGGTGTTGTTTACCCGTAGCGATGGAGGTGTTATTTTCCCGTAGTGATGACGGAGTATTACCCATAGCGATGGCGGTGTTATTTTCCTGTAGTGATGGCAGAGTATTACCCGTAGTGATGGCGGTGTTATTTTCCTGTAGTGATGGCAGAGTCATTACCCGTAGCGATGGCGGTGTTATCTTCCCGTAGTGGTGACGGAGTTATTACCCGTAGCGATGGCGGTGTTATTACCCGTAGTGGTGGCAGTGGTATTTCCCGTAGCGATGGCGGTGTTATTTTCCTGTAGTGATGGCAGAGTATTACCCGTAGCAATGGCGGTGTTGTTTACCCGTAGTGATGACGGTGTTATTTTCCCAGAGTATTTCCCGTAAGTGGTGGCGGTGGTATCTCCCGTAGTGGTGGCGGAGTTATTTCCCTGTATCGTTGGCAGAGTCATATTCTGTTGACAGAAGTACTTCCCCAATGAAGTCGTCCAGGTTATTCCTATATTGACCAGTTTTGTGCTGCACAGGCAGTTAATCAGATCTGTATCAGGTGGTTGAACAGTTGTTACCGTAACAATCGGGTTCAATTGATGAATGGTGTTCCCCCGAGTAGTGGCGCAGTTTATCTCCACGGTTGGCAAATTTCCGGGTTCTTGGTATTCAACCGTCTCATACCTCGAATGTTTGAAGGTTGTTCGCTCTTCACCCAGTCGGGTCCAAGCCGCTTGAATAGGGGCAGCTGTTGCACCCTAAAATTTGCTCAACCTATTCCACCTGGTTTATGTTTCAATTGCATTGTCATTTGTATAATAAGTCGTGTACATTGTTTCAATATTTGCATAGCATAGCATAACAAGTCATCTAACAGGGGATCAAGTGCCATTCTTATCAGAAAGAGGCCCATCAAGGGGTTTTATTCAAGCTCAAGACCATCCAAGTAATCAAGGAATGAGTTGAAGCTTTGAAAAGTTTGAAGGTCAACCAGTGGATTTCTCTCCTAATCTTGGGGGGTTGAAGATCATCAATGAGTGTGTGAGCCATGGAAAGTGTACAAAGATCATAGAAGACCTAGAGGGTCATTTTGAAGATGAGTCAAGTCATTGGTGTGATTACAAGAGCTACAGTTGAATGCAGTCAACTAGGGTTTCATCTGGGTCAACCCTAGGTCAAATGATTGATTGGAGGGCATCAAGGCCTACTTGGAGGATGTGGAATTCATGATTTGATATGTGGATATATGTGTGGTGTTGTGCCAAGGAGAAATCAAAAGGAATCAAGAAGAAGAGGAGTTGCTAAATTAGGGTTTCAGTGTAAAAAACCCTAATTTAGGCCTAACTTCCAAGCAAGATAATTCAAAATGCAAGTTTCAAATGAAGTCTTGGTCTACATGAAACTTGTAGAGCTTATCAATAGCTTTAATTTTAGTACTAGAAGTCTTCAAGAAGATTTGTAGAGCTCAAGTTATGGTTCTTGCAAGTTATGGGTCATCAGAGGACACTGAAATTTATCTGTGAAAGTCACTTGACTTCCAAGCAACTTTTTCCCATCAAAGGAGTTTTAAAATGGATTCTTGGCCAACATAAGAGTTGTATATCTTGATCTTAGCTTTAATTTGAGTACTAGAAGTCCTCAAGGGGATTTATGGAACTCAAGTTATGGTCTTGGCAATCCAGGGGTATTTTGGGAAAATTGAATTACAGGTCATTTTTCAACATAGGTCCAAATCTCCATCTTCCACTCTTCAGATGAAATAATATTCAACATGAGATGTGTTCAAAATGATGTTTTTAGGTTATATAAGAGGTCATGAGAACTTGGAATGGCTTTCTTCACAAAGTCACCAAAATGGCCTAAAATGAAGGTATATTTTAAATGAACCAAAGTTGGAAATTGGGATTTTTGATCTACACATCCAAACCAAGCCATATGACATACCAATTTGATTGTAAAAAGCATTTTAAGAACATTGACATTGCCACAATTTTGAATTGAGGATTATTTTTAGGACTTGCTTTGTAAATTGGTTACTTGAACCATAAGGCACAATTGCAAAACCTCATTTCCAAGCAAATGCAAGGCTCCTTTCCATCCATACACCTCCAATATCTCATTTGGAGAGAATTCAAACTCAGAACAAGTGCAATTACAAGCTAAATCATGAGCTGGTATGAGTGCATAGCATGATATGAGATCTCATGACATGAGAAGGTGATTTTCTCATTGGAACAACCTAGAACTTTCTAGAGCCTTCAGTCACACTCTATATATGCATATGAAGTGATCCCAAGTAGGAGTTGGAGAGAATTGAAGGAGAGAAGAGAGATTGAGATTGAAATTTTTCTGTTGCAACTCAGATTCGGTTACAAGCATTTCATCCCTTTCCATCCAATTTCTTGATCCCATTGGCTTCCATTGATACTAGTGAGTGTTTCCAGATCAATTTCCAAGCAAATTGGTGGAGAAATGGTGTTCTTTCTCTTGGATTTTCTCACCTGCAACTCAGAATCGGTTTCCATAATCCAAGCCTCCTCAACCAATTCTTTTGCATACAGAAGCAAGATTGTGACTCGTTGAAGGTGTATTGAAGTTCTCAAAGCTTGATTTGAAGATTTCATACCTCTGTGCATCAAGATTTTGCGGGTATGTAAACTTTACTCCATGGCATGATTCAGGTAGTTTCAATTGGTTTTGATTAGTTAGATTCATTGTAGTTGTTCATGTGGAGCTTTCTGGTAGCTTTAGGATTGATTTAGATACAATTAAGTGAGTGACTCAATTTCTGTTCATGCTTGTATCTTGTTGTTCTTGGTGTTATAATCATAATTTGATGGCTAGAAATGTTCAGTAAAGCATGGTGAAGAGTTTAGGCCATTCAATTTCAAGTTTGGTGAGTTTTGATCATGGACCAAATTCTGAAGTTTGATTCGTGTTTTGAGTTAGGTTGTGTTTCATTGAATTTGGTTATCATAGATGATTTCCTGGTGAAATTTCAAGCATGTTAGGGTTTTTAATTTTGAGTTTTGATGGAGATTTGGAGGAATCCGATTGAGGAAGATGAAGTTCAAAAGCTCTGCATCCATGGCATTTTCTTTTCCCTCCAACTTTCAAAAGGTTGAAGACAACTTTCAAAAGGTGTGGACCTTTGACTAGAATCAAGATCCAACGGCTACGCGTGTTTTATTTTTGTGAAGGAGGAGTCTGAGAGAGGAAACGCTGCGTTTCATTAAAACGTAGCAATGGGCTTAAGTGAACTATTTGATATCCACACCCCTTTCCCAGGCCTAGTCAAAAATACACTGAATTGTATTGCTTCCTGCACCGTGGATTTTTCATTTTCCTTTACATTTTTTTTCTTAATTTTCTGATTGATATTGGGCTTAGGCGCGCTACTATCCCCACCCCCTTTTGGGCCCAGATGATTTCTTATACTGCCTAGCATTGCTATTTGACACGCATATTTTCCATTTTCTCATATTTTCTTATATTTTCACACTTTATTTTAATTTCTTTGAAAATTCATAATAAATTGAAAACATAATATATTTGATTGGGAATTTTTTCCCCATTTTCATCAAGACCTCAAGAAAATTATAAAAGAATAAAAATGTCATTTCATGCATTTTTCTATTTTTGGTTTATTTTTACTTTTAATAGCTTTTATTTAATTTTCATTTGATACATGTTATTTGCTGAATTTAGTATAGGCATTTCACTTTGATTTTTGATGCCATTCCTTTTGTTTTAGTTAGATTAGAGCATGAGGTTCCCCCTAGAATTAATTCACATTTTTGTGATTTAATTTTAATTAGTTTTGAATAAGGAACATTAGGTTGGTTAGAATTAGGGTTTCAACTTGACATAGGTGCATTCAACACATAGTTTTGATGTTTTTAGTTTGATTTAGGCCTTGGGATTTATGTGGGGTATAGGGTACATAGCTAGGGTCCCTTAGAAATTAATATAGGATTTTATGATGAATATCTCCATTTTATTTGATTTTTGCAAGTTGGTTGCTGTGGATGTGTTTCCCTCTGGGGATGTTGTTTTGTTTGCTGTGTTTTGGGCCTCTTCTTTGGGTGTTGAGACTTGTGTTTGGCTTGAAGATTGTATGAAGACTTTGAGGATGATTGTAGACAAATAATGATGCTTGGATTTTAATTTGCTTGTGCTTGAAGATTGCTTGATGAAGACTTAGGAGATAGGAGATGTAGGGAGAGCTCTAGAGTAGACTGATTCCTTCTGTCAAACATAGAGAGCTTCTTGTGCCTCTATTCCATCCTATGACATAAGGTCCCCTAAAAGAAGTTCCATCTCTCCTTAGGAGGGATGTAGAGCATGCTTTGACTGGGTAGAACCTTGAGGATGCCTCTCCCTTGCTATGATAAGATCTTAGTGATTTCCCAGGGTTATCATTAAGCATCTTAACATTCCAACTTCATCTATCACTTGATTCTCTCATGTGAGTGTCTGCATTTAAGATGGAAGCCTATTGAAGATAAGAAATGTATTGATGACTGGAAAAGAGGAAGCTTGTGCCTGTCAAAGCTGGATATCTATTGAAGACTAGGGTTACATTGATGTTTGAAGCTGTTTACTGGTTGGAACTCAGTGCTTGTTAAAGCTGAAGATTATTGGAGATAAGAGCTTATCTGAAGCTTGAAAATCATTTAAGAGTGAAGATGGGATCTTGCTTGAATTTGTTACTGTCAACCTTGTGCTGTTAATCAACTGTAGCTGCCAGAGCTGGTACTGTTTGAGCTGCTTGCTGTAGGAGCTGTTGTTGCTATCTGAGCTGGTGTTGGTGGTTTGCCTTACTATATTGTTTGTTGGTTTTCCCTTAGGTTTGAGGTGGAGTTTGTCTCCTCTTGCCTATTTCTTTCTCCCTTGCTTCGCTTGTATTGCTGCATCTCATGCATTTTGTTGTTTACTGTATATCTGTTGTTCCTTTTCCGTTTATCCCCTAGGATCTCTGATTTCCTCTGTGCAGGAGGGAATTATGACAGACATTAAGTTGCAATCCATGCATGACAACATTAGGGTAGTTTTGATTCCCTTTCAAACCCTAGGATTTTTTAGACTTCTTTCTCTTCTATCTCAGAACAATTCAAAACACGGTAATAAGGATAATCGATGTCGTACGCTACGAGCCTTAAGCTATTTGAGAAAGGTTGCTGAGGGGTCACTCTTCAGTAATCCGATTGCTTAGTGTGTTACCCTTAGGGTGACATACCACGTAGTCACCCTCAAATCATAGTCTCTAGTAAGTCAGAGATTGCAAACATCATATAAGACAGTTCTTGCGTAAAAGATTGAAAACAAACATTCAAACTCTGTTTTTGTCTGCTTGGACCTGTAATCAGGAAAACCCTTTCTTAGCCCGAATTACGTTTGCTCTGATCTTTCCTGCTGTGTGAAAGTACGTAGGCATAGGATGTGATATCCTAGCGAGCAACCTTCCCCACCTTTCCCGTAGGTAGGCGAGCTACGTTGACTCTGATTTCTCGTTTCAGACGAGAATACGTAGGCATAAAGTGCGATACTTTGCCGAGTCATTTTATTTTCTTTTTACCCAGACCTATAGACTAGATAGAATAACAATCCGTACCAGAAAACAAGCGTGGATCCCGTTGAGTACGACGGACGTGAGGGGTGCTAATACCTTCCCCTTGCGTAACCGACTCCCGAATCCAGGATTTGGTTGTGATGACCATTCCTTTCCCGTCTTTGCGTGAGGTTTACTCTGAGCGTTTCCTTTCCCTTCTTTGGGATAAATAACGCACGGTGGCGACTCTTCTGTTTAGCTGGCGCCGATTTTTGCAGTAGCGACAGGGTGTGAAGAATAACGTTTATACCTAGAGTTTATGTTTCTAAGTTTGCTCGCAAAGATATCGCATCTTCTGCCTACGTATCCTAACTAGGATAGAATCAGAGCAATCGTAGTTCACCTCACTGAGGGAGGATGAGCACTTGACTATGATCAAGGTTCAAAGGGGAACAAACATAACAATGCTTATATAGAGTTTAACAAAACTCTATTCTAAGTTGTACACTAAAAGGGGATTGAATTTGACAAAAGCCAAGGGGGGGGGGGGTAAGTGATCATGACAATGATCCTTACATAGAGTTAACAAACTCTATCTTAAAGTTCTAATTAAAAGGTACTCCTAACAAGGGGTAGGTCTCTAGACTTAAAGAAAATTCTAATGGATTTTAGGTTTTAACTTAGCTAAGTTAGGGTTCAAGATGACTTAACAAAGTCAGAGGGAGGGTAATGAGCTATTTATGACCCAAGGGTCAACAGAGAGACTTTCCTTTGGACACAAGGACACAGACAACTTGATGTGAACTAGAAAGTTCCAGCACTAGGGAATAACTTAACAAAGTTAAAGAAATAAAGCAAGAACATGTAACAATGATCAAGATCAACCTTTAACATCTTAACAAAGATCAAAAAGCAAAGAGGTAACAACCATCAATGCAAGTAAAGAACATATGTAACAACAACAAGTTCATCTATAACATTAAAATGAGATTAATGCAAACAAGTGACAACTTGAAGCAAGTGTGTTATAAGGATCAAAGGAGATCAAATGTAACAATATAAGACCATCTAAACATGTATTGATAATAATCAAACAAGCAATAAAACAAGAAATGTTACAACATTTCAAGTATGAATTCATGATTTCATGGGGACAAGTGAACAAGTTTCATGGTAAAAACCAAGTCAACAATCAAACCCTAGCATGTTATGGTTCTAACAAGACACATAAACAAGTAGAAAGAGGCATGAAGAACACATTCAAGATGTTACAACATCAAGAATCATGTCAAAGTTCACATATGAAATTCAAAGTATACCATGCATATTCAAGCATTCACAAAGGCAAGAACAAACTCTAAACATGTTATGGTTCTAACAAGACAAACTAATCAAACAAGGTAAGGGATAGGGTATCATAAATCATTCTCAAGAAGTTACAACATCAAGATGCATTTCACAACTCAAGCAAAAGTTTAATACATCTCTCATGTTCATGCATTTACAAACGCAAGAACACAAATGGTAAGGAAAATATCCATATACATGCAAAAATGTTAAATAATGAAGAGTAACTTAAACAAGATCAAACATGTAGGAAGAAATCAAAGGTTGAATTGAAAAAGTTTATGAAAACAAAATGGAAAACCCTAAAAAGGTCATATCTTCCAAGTGGACTAAAGTATTTCAAAAATGACAATTTTTGAATTCTTTCCTCACTTATTGAAAATAGACATGTAAAAGAGTGATTTGCAAAAAGAATGGTACAAAAATGATGAAAATCAAGAATGTTATGATGGAATTAGTTTGTAAAGACAAAACGAGAAAATAAGTGATAAAAAGAAAGGAAATGCCTTCCAAAGGGATTGAACCCATGCACCCTTGATTGGAAGCTAAAACCAATACCAAATCAGCTAGGGCACGCACTTAGAAATTTAATGGTAGCAGAATATAAAATAGCATAAACCACATAAAAATGAAAAATGCACAAAAGAGTTGATCATCCAAGATCGAACTCAGGTTTGGCAAGGCAATTAGTAACACGCGCGCATATGGTAAACCACTAGGGTGGTGATACATCCAATGTATCAACCCCCTAGATTAAATGGTAAGCTTGCTGATGACATGAAAACACAACCAAAACGCCATGGCCAAAACCTTGCCAAACTTGATTTGCATGAACATCCATATCCCCCATAATACTCAATAAAATTTAGTGAACCAAAAACCTAACTTGTGGTATTGATTTGTACAAAAGATGCTTCTAAATTAAAACCCGATAGCAAAACCAAAATAGTAATGTTTGTGCACTTTCAAAGTCAATGGTACATTTAGACATGATGCACTCTACATAATGGTTTAGACACACTTCATACATCATAAAAAAGGTGTTTGCAAACAACCAACACTTGGTTTTAGTCAGAAGTACAACGTTGCATGTGAAAATGAGTTATTTAAATACTCTTGGCAACTGAAAACCATGACAGTCACACACATACAGATTCCAAAGTCAAACAAGGTTCACACATGTTACAAATGGTATACCTAGAAGGTTTATGATCATTCCAACATTGATCCTAAACATAAGCAAGATAATGCATATAGAAGTGAGATTTCAACACATGGTAAGCACAAAATTTAAGACAGACTTAAAGACTCAAGTTCAACAGCATATGGAAGCTTATACATGACCTAAAATACATCCTAAACATGTTTAGAACTAGTGCACATCAAATATAGTCATGATGCTAAAACTAGGTAGTGGTAAGGACTTACCTCTTGAAGACTTCCTAAGCAAGCTTCCTCTACAAGAATTCCAGTTGAATGAAGATGATTTTGAGCAGGGCCAAAATGTTCAAAATATATTTTTCAAGTGATCCAAGTTCCTCCTAAGTGACTGTCTTGGCATCAAGATGGTTTTAGCTAGAAAACACCAATCAAATCCAAGGGCAGACCTCTGAGATATGTTTCCAGAAATGTGATGAGTATTTTGACAACATAAAAACCTTATATATGAAGTGTTTGATGGTTTAGAACATCTAGAAATGAAGTAGACAAAGTTCTAGCTTCCAAAATGCAGAAATTCAAACTTTCTAGCTTGGACAATTGACTTTTTAGAGGAAGGATTTTCTTATGATAGTGGTTATTGGGATGCTTCAATGCTTCATTTGTGAGGTGTTAGAAGTGTTAGATGAGGTGTTTTATGGCTGGAAGTTCTTTTAGACAAGGTTCTGCCCAAGGGAGTTTTCTTGGTCACAAAGGCAAAGTTCATGTTTACAAGAAGGTTGAGAATGGGGTGATGAGAGAGTTTTTGCCTGGTTTCTTGTTTGCTTTGGTGTGTTTTTTATGTGAGGGTGAGGGTCTATTTATAGGAAAAATGAGATATCAAATGGTATGGGCAGTTTTGATCCTTTGCACCAACTTGGCATTTTTGAGGGAGAATCAAGCAAGATCAATCTTGTGATCTTATATTAGATAAAGGCACAAGTTTCCAATGCATCTTAGCCTCAATACAACCTGTAAACAGATGGTGGTAAGGTGAAAGTGAGATTGAATTGATGTGGTAGCTAGGCTGCAGCAGATTTGGAGCAAAAGTTTCTCTTTCATGATGTACTTGGTTGTACTTTCTTGATTAAACAACTCCATAAGTCCAACAACTTGGTTTTTCTCATGGTACTTTCTTGCACTTTCATAAAAAAATTATCTAAACATTAGATAACCATCTAACTAAATGGTTTGAAGAACCTTAGTTGATTTATGCATCCCTTGGCATAGCTGCACTTTCTTTAGTGACATGGCAAATCCTCAACTTTCTTCCTTCGATTCTTCCTAACCATGAGGGCTTAGAAAATTCTCTTTTACTTCTTGGAAAGCCTAAAATATGATCTACAACTTTCATGTTTTACACAATTTCAATTTCCAAATGAAACTATGTCAAAAAATCCCTTGAAGTTGGCTAAAAATTTGACTTATAAACCAAAAAAGTATGAAAATTTCAAAGTGTTTTTCCCCTCTTGCCTAGTTTTTCCTTATAACTCAAAATCCATTCATTCTTTGATGATAGGTCATTATGACAGCTTTGTAGGGCTCCCCAAGACCTTTCGAACAAGCTTTGAACCACTCCATTTGGACATGTGGTTAAGAAGTTATGGCTTAGCCCTTTTCAAAACCCTAATTTCCCGACTTTTTGATTACTGCTCAATTATTAATCCAATGGTCACAAAATTTAATGATTAGATATAACATAACATTGGAAACATAATTGGCTTCAACTTTTGGTCAAAATCTTGTTGTTCAATGGGTTTACTTTTCAGTCAAGCGAACCGAACGACCGAAAACCTCTGAATCGACTGTTAGTGTTTTGGGTTCCCTGAGGCCTTGAAACTTCTTGTGTAGACTTATTTTGGTAATATGAGCCTTATGGACCATGGTTCCAGCATTGGAGACCTCTTTAGCTAGAAAGTCAAACTACAGTGGACTTTTCCAATCAGAAACCCTAATTTGGGTTCTTGGAGTGCACTGTTCTTCTTCCTTGGGTGACAACCTCAAATTGAATTCATACTTGATCCAATGAGATATCCTTAATGATATAAAGAATTTCTACGTGGGGAATCAATCCAAAACCTTGACTAATCAAACCATAAAAACCCCGATTCCTGACTATGTGAAACCCTGATTGATAAAGATCAAACTTGAAAGAGGTTAAGGTTAGATAAACAATGTTGATTTCCTAGAATGAAGATGGAATATAGGGGTCAAAATTTAGGGTATGACACTAGTCAATCTTTCCTTTGGTGGAGTCTAACTCCTCACTAATGGCAGCTTGCGCATGCTGAATCTGCTCCATCATACGTCTAGTGTTGGCTCTAGTTGCGTACTGGTGTCGAAGAATCAACTTGATCTATTAGAGAAGAAGGAAGGAGAAATGAGTTCCTTCTGTTGGAAATCAAATGCAGAGATTCACAACAAATGCAATGCAATGCAATGATATGTATGAAAGATGCAAATGCAAGATGCAAGATCCAGGATTACAGGCTCAAACAAATCTGAAGATGGTAACTGTGACGGGTAAGTAACCACAGTTTCTTATCAAATAAACCTTAAGGTTAGGCCCTATACAGGAAGATCTAAATTCTTTACCCATAAACCCGCTCACAAGATGGTTTCTACGCAACATGCTAGTTGTATTACGACGATAATGACGACAAGGTCTCTCCTGAGTGGAGTCCTCATGTTAGGCACACAAGGAGCGAATCCTTAGAGACTAACACTGCACGACCACCAATATTAGAACTGGTGCTAGAAGGGCTCCCAGAATCGCAAACCCTTCATTAATCAAGTCGTGCAACAGGCTAGCTGTATTACAATGAGATCTCTGAATAGGTCTCCTCTAGGGGAGCTTTCATGTTAGGCACACAAGGAGCAAATCCTTAGGCACTAACGCTACTCGACTACCAATTTTAAATTATGTGTTCTCTATGTTTTTACCAAAGCTCGGGCATAGAGCTTTACTCAATGATGTCATCCCAAGAACCAACAGGCAAGGAAGATAACAAGCATATAAAAACAATAAGAGAACAAATACGTAAACGAGAAGAAAACAAGCAATGCAGATAATTCTCTTCGTAAATCCCTATGTTAGGCTCAAATCTCTCTTAGATGGAGAAAATTCTCCAGTAGATTCTCCAGCTGTCACCCCTCAAAAAATTATCAAGATAATTCAGAAACACGACCCCCGCGCTAAAGGCACCGAATGCGGTTCGACAGGGTCACCACCGAAATTTATTTATCCCAAAGGGATAGGAAACAGAAATATCTAGAAAACCTTTTAAAACAAAAGGAAAGGAACAAGTTCGTCACAACCAATATTCCAGGTTCGGGAGTCGGTTACGGAAGGGGAAGGTATTAGCACCCCTCACGTTCGTTGTACTCAACGGGAACCTCTTATTTTGATTTGTGATGGGCGTTATATAAGCTTGTTTATTTTCTTCTCAATGATAAGTGTGAAATGATATGATAAAGTGATAACTATGCTAGAGGGAGAATATGTGGTTATATGATAGGGTGCTTGGCAAGGATTAAGGCCATTGTGCCTACGTATGCTCATTTAGACGAGAATCAGAAATCAGGGCTTCGTAGTTCAACTACGGGAAAGGATAAGGGGAAACGAAAGATGGATAGAAGGTAGCTCGCCAAGATCGTCGCAATCTTGTGCCTATGTATCTTACATTCAAACGAGAATGAAGAATCAGAGCGTCTGTAGTTCATGGATACGACCACGAAAAGATGGGGTTGAATATTGGTTTGAAGTTTGATTGAGAAACAAAAGAATGACTGACAAACAACCCAAGGGGCATGCCTCGAGAGCTGTCACTCAAGAATCTAAGGAATGCGAGATTCCAAGAACTTAGTTCTTTCAGAAGTTGATTGAAGAGGTTTGAAGAGCGGGTTGAACATTTTGGATTTGAAATATTGAATAAATAACAACCCAAGGGCGTGCCTCGAGAGCTATACATTTGAAGGTTCAAGGAATACTAGACTCCAAGAATCTCCTTCTTTTGTAAGTTTGATTACGAAAATGTTTGAATAAAGATTAGGTGTTTTAAGACGACAGGTTGAATGAACGACAACCCAAAGTGTGCGACTCAAGAGCCATTCATGTGAACATTCAAGGAATGCTAGACTCCAAGAATCTCCTTCTTTCGTTATTTGTTTAAGAAAAGCATTTGAAAAATATTAAATCGAATAGGTTGTGAAAAGAGGTGGACTGCAAGGCAAAAGGCACTTGACTTACAATTTGGCTAAAATACCGCTTGACATTGGATCAAGGGTTTGATTTTATTTGCGTGAAAAGATGTGTTGGAAAAGAGGTTGATTTGAAAATTGAACCGGCTCGACGATGAATCGAGGGTTAGGGTTTGAGAAACGATATTAGTCCCCGAGGGTGCTCCTAATAACGAAACCACGATGAAATGTGAAAGTGTGTGCGATAGGTTGATGGCGAATGCATACGAGTACTCGACTTATGGAGGGTGTTTGAAAATGGCTCGATGATGAATCGAGAATTAGTTTGAAAGTGATTTAGTCTACACTAGTCCTAAGGGTGCTCCTAGAAGATAAACCACAATCAAAACAAAATACGAATGCATACATCGGAATGGGAGGGGGGTACATGTAAGTTACACGAGATTGCATGAAATAAAAGGGTCTTATTGCCAGGTAGCCCAAGAGGAAGCCGTGTGTGTGCGTAGTGTCCTAAACTAAGCCTTGGGCAAGAGTCGGGAAAAATCTCCTTGCTAGGATTTCTGACAAAGTCCAAGTTCCGTTGTTCAGAAAAGTATCCAACAGTCCACCATTTTAGGCTTTTATTGTTTCGATAATTGTTATGTATTTTCGAAAAATATTAATAAGATATGAACAATATGAATCTGAAATGAATATGAATAATATAGCAAGATATATATCTATATAATCAAGATAATATTCACAACAGTATAATCAAAATAATATTAACAAGTATATGAACAAGATAATAAAATCAAGATATATTTACTGAAAATAAATCAAGAGTATATTGATTGAAAGTAAAATAAGAATACATTGATGGAAAGTAAAGTTAGTCGTTAGTTTATTAGAATTGAATCGGGATGAAATGTAGCGCTAAATCGTCGTAGCTCGATCTACGACGAAGATCAAAGTATAGGAGGTTTCACAAGTTGATATTCATGCTAAAAACACGATGGAGAAATGATATTGAGGATCATTTTCCAATGTAACCGTGTCACACGGATCGAAAAAGCAGATGATCTCGTCTTAATCATAAACTCATGTTAATTAATCGGGGGTAACCTATCACGATCCCAAAGTATAGAAAATGATCCCCATGATCATTTTCTACAGATTTGAAATAATGAAGGTTAAAAAATCTTAATCAATCAATGTTTATGAATCTAAAGACTTCATGGACCGAAAACGAAAAGAAAATACAAAGATAAGTCAAAAATGAAATGAGAAGTGCTAGAAAAGAAAGTGGCCTCATCCTCATCATGGGATTTAATTAAAAAATAGACCATCCACTGTTATACCCGAAATTTTGACCATCATCATTCTACGTGCGTCAACATAGATTATCTAGCTGTTGTACCCCAAAATTTGACCAACCGTTTCTTGTACTTGGTTTATGTTTCATTTTCATTTTAGCATTTGCATTTGCATAGCATTGTTCATAACAGGGGATCAAGAGTTGTTTTGTGCCATTTAGGAGGAAAGCTTCATTTCTCAAGCTCAAGCCAGAGCATTTGTGCAAGCCATCAAGTGCTCACCATCATAGAAGGGTCTCATAGCTCCTTGAGAAGAGGTTTAGGTGTGGGTGTTCTCTCTTATATTGAGGATCATCAGGAGTTCATGAGGTTATCTATTTGGATAGGACATGGTTTTGAAGTTCATTGAGTACCTTGAAGGTTATTGGGGAAGTGGGAATGGTCATTCAATTCATCTGCAAAGGGCTTAGTCAAAGGGCTTGACATTAGGGTTTCACATATAATCAGTATAGACTTGTTTTCTTGGAGTAAAACTTTTTTCCATGATCCTTCATATGTCCCAAGGTGTTTAGAAGTGGAAGATTGATCATCAATTTCAACCATAAGAGCTCCAATTGGTCATTTAATTGCAAATCAAGATATTTGGGGGGAAAATCAATTGTGCAGAGAAAAAGTCAACTCCTGACTTTTTAAAGTCAAAATCATGTTCCTCAAGTTCAATTTGACCAATGGGTGAAATTTGACCAAGAAATGTCAAGGGGATCATGAAAAATCAAGAAGTGTGAAGTTTTCCATTTTGGGAAAATTAGGGTTTTAGAAACTTTCCATTTATGGAAAGTTTCATGTGTAAACCAGCCACTTTCCAAGCCATTTTTCTTCATGATCAAGGTTCCAAATGAACTTTTGTCCAACATCAAACTTATTCCTCATATTTTGAGCTTCCGTTTGAGTATCAATTCATCATCGTGTGATGCTTGAAGCTCAAGTAATGATGTTTGAAAGTTAGGGTTTTCAATGACCTCAAAGTTAGCAAGTTTGGACAGATTTTTGGACCAACTTGCCAAGCCAGTTTTCATCAAGTTCTTGTTGTAAAATGAAGTTTTTTCCCACATGAGAGTTGTAGTTCTTGTTCAAAGCTTTCCATCCATTACTAGAAGTCTCTCATGTGATGCTTGAAGCTCAAGTTATGGAGGTTCAAAGTTAGAGTTTCAAGTGAACCAAAACTCATAACTTAGAATTTTTCTAAGTAACTTCAGGGCAGATTTCATGTCATGATCTTCAAGCTCAAGTTTTGTGATCTTCCAAGTTGCAAACCAAGATTACTTCAACATCAAAGTTGTTCCCTGCCATGCAATATTTCATTAGATCCCAAGTTCCAATCAAGAGGAGCCTTGTGCATCAAACTATTATGGTTCAAAGTTAGTGGTTTGGGAAACATCACAAGGCATGATCCATAAGTAATGCTGGCATGTTTCTCACTTAAGCTTTGCAGCATTGTTGCATTGTTCATTTCATGCGCATAAGGTAACAAATTGTGCACTCTAAACATTGCCAAAGTGAGGCCAACAAGGCATGTACTATGTTGATATGATTTTGAATTTTCTTGCCCAAAGAAGGAAAGGACAAGCAGTCACAAACCTTACCATATTTGATCCTTATGATTTATTTTTCCACTCAAGCAAACAACCTCCAATGCAAGGCAGCTCGTGTATGATGCATCATCCACCATTGAATCCTTTCTCTCTCTCAAATCTGCAGAACGATTACCACAAGTTTTACCACAATTAAAGCTGCATTAACCTTATCAAGCCTTCATATAAAAGCTAAAAGTAAAAACCCTAGCAGGGGCTAGCCACCATTTTGTGAAGAAAATCATAATATTTCTCTATTTTTCTTCCTCTGAACTTTCCCTCGAAACTCACTTGTTCTTGGCCTTTCCATCAAAAAACACCTCAAATCATCATCCTCTCAACACTCCATACTTTCTGTATGCATTAGAAGCTTGTTGCAAACACTTTGCCTCACACATGCTCAAACTAGTTTGAAAGATTAAAGGAGATTCAAGGCTATTCAAGCTTAGCTCAAGCTTCTACAAGTTTCAAGGAGTAATTCAGCATCTTTTGGAGGCTTTTCAGCAAGCTTAGAAGAAGCAGTGGACATACTCCACTAGGTAACTATCTGAATCTTTTTCTCCCATTTTAGACACATATTAAGAGCATACTGTGTACATCTAAAGTCCTACTCAAGTAGGCAATGTTTGCATATCACTTTGGTGATGTTTGGTTGAGTTTCAGTTTTTGGTGTCCAAACTTATGGCCTTCGATTCACCATGAAAATGAGTTTGTTTTTAAAATGTGAAGCTATATTCGTGATCTCCTTGAAATTCTGGGTCGAGGGGTACCATTCTTTTTCATTTCTGGACGTTTTTGAACCAACTCCGGTGGGGTGTCGCCGGAGAAGACGACCGGAACTAGGGTTCTGGCGTCTTAAGGGGAGAAGAAAGTTGAGCTGGCCTTTGGCGCCATGTTTCAAATTCAAATGGATTGAGGTGTTGCATTCTGAACCAACAGATATTCCAAATCATTTCCACCTCATTTAATAAGGACATCGTGTCATCTGAAGTTGGCTCGGGCCCATCTTATTTTGTTATTCACACCCCTCCTCTTTTTAAGCCCAAGCAAGTTTTGCCTTGATTCAGTGCATTTTGTCTTTACTGATCACACCCCCTTTGGGTTTTAATTTATTTTATTTTATTTTCTTTCTAGTTTTCATTTAATTATTTTAAAATTAGATGTTTAACTTAATTTGAGATGTTAATTAGTTTTCCATTTATTTTCCAGTTTTCTTTCTAGTTTTCTTAAAAGTTTGAGATGTTAATTAATTTTCCAATATTTTTATTTTTATTTTTATTTTCCATTTATTTTATTATTTTATTTGAATTTTAAAAGTCAAAGGGTTTTATGGTGTGCACCTTGTAATGTCTTGTTCATTTGGACCTCAAACAATTATCCCATATGACCATAGTTTCTCCCTCACTTAGGTGATGGATTGAGGATTCTTTGAGGGTGGTTTTGGACCATGTTTGATTATTTTGCAATTAATTTTGATTTGATTTTTTATGCCCCTCGATAAGGTGGAGCACCATTAACAGTGGGATTGTTTGGTGATGCCTTGAGGTGAGTTTCACTTTGAAACTTTGGCTTCTGTTTGCCTTTGGCTTTAGCTACTTTTTGTAATTTATTTGACATTTATTGAACATCCCTTCCATTTTTAGTGAACCTTTCAAGTAAGTCACTTTTGAAGGTGTTCATACAATATAGCTTGACCTAGTTTCTTTGGGAAATGATTTCTAATGATCCCATGTGCATCTTGTGAATGTTGTTACTTGTTTATAACTTGATAAAGGTGCTGGATTTCCATTTGTTATGTCATACATTTTTTTAAATTGTTTCTCAAGTTAACTAGAAGTTAGGCATTTCCACTTGTTTCTAAGTGTTCAATTGGTGATGAAACTTTGTTTCCACCACTTGCCATGACTTAGTTGATGTTTGTGATTTGTTTTCAACTTTGATTTGAATCACTTACATTGTGTTTCACTCCTTCCCTTTGAGGTTTGAACATCATTCAAGGTGATTTGGTATTTACATTCATACTTTGAGTTTGCCTTGAGTGGTGCTCTTCCTCTTGCATTGTCTTGCTCCTTTCCTTTACAAGGTCAACTTGGTGGTTTGGTTGAGATGCTTTTCATGTTACTTATTGTCCAAGCCTATTTCTCCCATCTCCCTTTTGATCATGGCCTTTTGGTCTTGCTTTGTGGTTTACTTTGGCTATAATGATTGATGTTTGAATGGTTGTAGGAGTTGTAACTTCTCCCATTTCATCTCACTCTTTTTTACTTGTTTAAGTCCTTTTGTTTGAACTTTTTGCTTCATCTTTGTTGCATCTTTTGAGTCTTTCATTTCTTCTTTGCATCTTACATCTCATGTTTGCATTGCCTTTGACTTGTTTAAGTCAACTTCTTTTCATTTTCCACTTCATCTGTGATTGAATTATCTTGTGTTTACTTGGTTTTTGCCATGATCCCTTTAGGATCCCTAGTCCCTCTGTTTAAGATAGGAGTAGGAGAGACATTAGGTGTTCAATCCTTTGTATGATAACATTAGGATAAGTTCTTCCCCTCTTGATCTCAACTTTAGGAGCATTGTGTATGATAACATTAAGGTCCAATTTCCCCTTTGTTTGTGTCTTTCTCTTCTCATCTCCTAAACACATCAAAACATCTAATAAAGAATAAAATGTGTTGTACGCTACGAGCCTTAAGTACTTGCAAAATGATGGTTGGGGGCCTCCTCTCAACTGTCTAGAGTGTTTAGCATATGCCCTTTGGGCGATATGCGACGCATTCGCTCTCAAGTCATAGTCTTTAGTGCAACATGAGTTACAAACTTAACTCAATCCACTTCTTGTTTAAAAAACACAAAAATAAAACATCAAACCTTTTTATCCTTCGGGATTAATTGAAAACCATTTTCAAAAAGAGTGTGTTAACTCTTGGTTCTACCGCAAACAGGTAACGCCTAAGTCTCCAATGGTCGAGCAACAATACACCTAACTGCTAGAACAAAGGTTTAACCCTACTCACTTAAAACACTTAAACCAATATGTGGTCGTGTTAGCCCGAACTACGTTTGCTCTGATTTCTCGTACTAGACCAGGATGCGTAGGCACAAGACAACAATGTCTTGGAGAGCAACCTTCCCCCCATCATTCGTAGTTTTCTGAACTACGTTGACTCTGACTTTCCCATTGTACGAGGGAATACGTAGGCATAGAGCGGCGATGCTCTATCGAGTCTCTTTTATTTTCCTTTGCTCCTGTGAGCCAGTAGTTTAGATAGTTTACTTTTCACCCATAGACTAGACAACAAGCGTGGATCCCATTGAGTACAACGGACGTTAGGGGTGCTCATACCTTCCCCTTGCGTAACCGACTCCCGAAACCAAGATTTGGTTGCGATGACCTGTTTTTCCCTTTTTTGTAGGTTTTCTCTAATAGTTTCCTTTCCCTCTCTTTGGGATAAATAACGAACGGTGGCGACTCTTCTATCCTTGTCGGCCCCTCTTCGCGGAAATGTGACACTAACTATAACCTATTTCAAGTGTGATCTTTGTCAAGATACAGATGAATTAAGGTTTCACACAGTCAGAAATCAAGGTTTCAAGGGGTTGATCAGTCAAAGTTTTTGATTGGTCCTCCACATGACAAGTCTTCATGTCATCAAGGATATCATATTAGATCAAGAATGAATCCAATTTGAGGTTGTCACCCAAGAAAGAAGAACAGGGAAGTACAAGAACCCTAATTAGGGTTTCTAATGGGGAAAGCCAACTGTAGTTTAACTTTTGATATAAAAGGTGTTCCAAGCTTGAATCATGGTCCATAAGGCTCATATTACCTAATTAAGTCTACACAAGAAGTTTCAAGGCCTCAGGGAACCCAGAACACCGACAGTCGATTCAGAGGTTTTTGATCGTTCGGATCTTCAAAAGTAACATCTATACTCATGAGCAGATAATGCATGGATTTTGAGTTATAAGGAAAAACAAGGTAAGAGGGGGGAAATACACTTAGAAATTTCAAGATTTCTTGACTTGTAAGTCAATTTTTCAGCATTTTCACAAGGGAATCTCTTGGTACTTGTAAGATGAGCTCTTGTATGATGGGTTCTTAAATATGATATGGCGCCTTGCTTTCAATAATGACTCTGTTTGGTGTCAACGTGGGGCCATATTATGTTATCATCAGACTAGACTTTGAAACAATCTTCCAGACTTCCAAAGCTTTTCAACAACATACTCAACTTCATAAAAAAAGCGAACAAAATGGCTAAAAACAATCAATTGTGCCTGAACGATCGACTGTGGGAATGAATACTATCTCCACTCGAAATTACTGCATCTGCACCAGTTGGTTAGTAGCATAAATATTAAATAAAGTCAAATAACAAAGAAAATGCGCAAAAAGAGGTGGGATCTTACGGGAAAAAATTAGGGTGTGACAGTAGGCAGAAGATGTGATATCTTTGCGAGCAAACTTAGAACTATCCTTAGGTTTTTACCTAGCCTTGTGCCCTAACCTCAAGTCATAGAACCACCATAGCAAGTTTATCATACACACACACACACAAAAGACACATAGAGTACTACAAAAGTTTAAGATGTGAAATACCTACCCTACGCATAACCAACCCTCGATCCCCGAATCTCTTAGTGTTGTTGTTACATCGCGCAAAAGGTATTTCTTTCTTTAACCTTTACTTTAGATAAATTATAGTCCGGTTGTGAATTTAATTTATTAAGATTCAAGTTAATCAATAGCTTGACATCATGATTCTCACCGCAACAGAAATGGCGACTTCACTGGGGACCAAAGCTTAAAACTTGAGGGTTTAGCCTATTTTGTATGATTGTATGCTATATTTTTGAATGTTTTCTTACATGTGTATTTGTCAACATATCTATGTTGTATGCTTTATACATTGGGAATTATGAGCGGTGAGATAAGTCCTAACCCAGACTTGAGTGACACATTTGATAAGACGTGGTAAGATCAATAGTCGCTTGTTGAGAGTAGTCCCAACATGTATGACATATGATGTAACCACACTCAGGAAAAATGGCAATAATGGACAAACTTTTGAGAGCTCAAGAAACTCTGAAAGAGGACATCATAATTCTCAAGTGTCAGATGAATTAGGTTCTAGAGACATTGCAGAACATGATGAAGAAAGAATGTCAATCTCACCATGTTGCATCCATAGAAACTAAGGCCGCATTATCTCCGATGGTTCCTCCAACTCGAGGACGTCCTCGGTATCAACGACAAAAAAACCGTCAATCGCGTCAGCACAGCCGACAAAGACCAAGGAAAACAAAGAGACATTTCAGTTCGTTTCTAATGTCATACAGTCAGATACTGCCAGACTTGATCCAAGGCGGATTGATAATACCAAAGGAGCTGAAACTGGTGATTCCTCCTTACCCTCTAGGCTTTGATACCAATGCCAGATGCGGCTATCATGCTGGGGCACTAGGGTATTCAATTGAAGACTGTAAAATACTCAGGAACGAGGTTTAAGATTTCCTCGACTCTAAAATAATCTCTTTCACACCTCAAGGTGTTCAAGTCAACAAAACTTCACCATCTCTCATGTATCCTCCATAGAACGAACATGCACCCGGAGAAATTTCACACAAGTCAGTATCTGACCGAGCGGCCAAATATCAGACGATTACCAGAAAAGTCTCTCACCACTTAGTGTTTGTTCCTCCTCAAGGTTCTCAAAGCCAGAGCTTGAACAAGAAGAATCATGTTAGGAAAAATAAGAATTGCGGTAAACCAATTCCAGTACCGCTAAGAAAAATTTACGCTCTATTGATTCAGAAATCGCTAGTGACTCCACGACTATTCAATCATGTGCCAGGGCCATGGCACAACACGAACCTGACTTATGAATTTCACAAAGGAGTCGAGGGACACAACTTAGATGCATGTCTGGCATTAGGTTTTCTTGTGCGAGAGCTGATCAATGAAAAAGACTTGATCCTCGAAGAAGACCACCCATAAGTTGAATACCAATACCGTACTGAGACAATAGGGCACCTAGTTGAAGAGTGTAAAGGTTTTAAACTGAGACTGCAAGAGTTGCTGAAACCTCGGGAGGATAAATCAAATGACAGTGCCGTGATTCCTGAATCCAAAGGCAAAGGACCCACGAGACCTCTCATAATTCTATACCATAAAGAGCAAGTGGTTGTTGAAGGTGTTTCCCTGTCTAGGCCTGAAATCTGAAGTCTGTCGAAGTTTAATCCCCTAAGGCTGGCAGCTGTAGAATGTTTCAGCATTTTGTTGTATTTTTTTTTTGCATTTGTATTGCTTGTAAGCTGCTGTTCATTTTGAATTGGAAAGATTAATGAAATGTTTAAGAATATTTTGATTAAGTCCATTTGTTTCACTCTTTCACTTTCCTTTCATTGTTATAAGAAAACGAAAAATTCAAAATTTTCTATTCTTTAACAACTGTTGTTTAAAGCAAATATTAAGGAGGATGATGAAAACTATGTCCATAACTGTTGTTGATATGCTTTCAATTTAACTTTATCGATGATGTAAGACATTGTTTCATTCCCTAATCACTGGAGTAATAAGGAAGATAATCTCTCGTTAACCCCTTCGAGCCCAGACGTAGGAGTTTTCTTTCTTTACAAAAAAAACCTTAAATCTTAAACCTGGGGCAGGGTAGTTCTCAGTTTAACTTGGGTATACGTTCGAATGCAAGAACTTCACCAAGACACATGCCAGCTCCTTTAAGTCCATTGAATAAATGTTTTATAAGTTGTTCCAAAAGTAATATCTAAGGAAGGACTGTTAAGAAATCCCTACTTGAAGAGTGAGTCGAGTTCCTTTCAGGGAAAAATCCAAGAAAGATGGGAAGCTCATAACGTTGCCTTATACAAAAAGGATTGTATGACAATCAAAAGAGGAATTCATAAATCTCTCAATCTGAAGTCCTCGATAGAAAAAAGTTATCAAATACTGTAACGGAGTTGTGACTACTTTAGGTTTGTGTACCATCGTGAGCTTGTCACTAGTTCAATTGTTAAGCCTGTAAGAACCTGAATGTGTAGTTTAAGTTAACTAAACGTAGGATTGGAGTTCATCGTGGAGAGTGGGTAGGAACAAATAAATTTGAGCCTTTATCCTTTGTTTCGTGAATCGAGCCACGTTACAACCCTTAAAATACCTAATTGAGGTAAGGTTGTTTTGAAAGCATATTACAGCAAGGTTGGATAACCTGGCTCCTAATGATCTTTGATAATTGTGTTTGTTAATCACTTTATCCATCACTTATAAAATGATTGGATCCCTTTCACTTTGATCACTTGATCACTCTGCCGTGTATGTTTCATAAAAAAAATCCGTTTTCAAAAGTTTGCATGAATTTTGCATTGAAAATTGCCAATTTTTAATGAACAACATTGTGTGCAAGACGATCCAATATCAAAGGAATCCCAACAAATGCTGCCAGCACGGGAATTTGACTTGGTAAAGGAAGCTCAGCCTGGGGGCAACCTGTTGTACCCTAAAATTTGACCAACCTTTTCTTTTAGCTTGGCTTATGTTTCATTTCATTTTAGCATTTGCATTTGTATAACATTGGTTCTAATCAGGGGATCAAGAGGTGTTGTGTTTGCCATTCAAGAAGAGAGCTTCATGTTCAAGATCAAGCAAGGGTATCATAGGTAGCCATCAAGAGTTCATTACAATTAGGATGTGGGTTTCAAAGCTCCTTGAGAGAAGATGGTTAGGGTATGGGTGTCACCTCATATCTTGAGGATCATCGGAGGATCATCAGAGGATCATAAGGTCATCTGTTTGGATAAAGCATATTTCAAAAGCTCAATGTGTATCTTGAGAGGTCTTTATGGAGTTTTTATGGTCAAACAATTCATCTGCAAGAGCCTCAGTCAAGGGATATGGTGCTAGGGTTTCATCTAGTCAACCCAAAAGTCAACTGTGGACTTGAGAGGACTCAAGACTTGGTTCTTGACCATTGAAGACATGAGAAGTCATCTTGAAGCATCTAGGATGTCATGTTGAGATGAAATCAAGGAGATCCAAGAGTTCAAGGAGTTACCAAATTAGGGTTTCAGATCGTTTAAGTGTAAAATCCCCTTCTTTGGCGCCCAACTTGAAGGACAATTTTCACTATGATGTAAGTTTATTCTCACTTTCCAATAAACATCAGACTTGTTCATCATCCTTTAACCTTTATTTTGAGTACAAGAACTCATCCATTGAGTTTGTACATCTCAATTTATGATGTCAACAAGTTGGTGTCATCAAATGAGTGAATTTTTGAGGTACTCAAAGTCAACTCACTTCCAAGGCATTTTTCACATGGAACCAAGCTTCTTTCTCACTTTCAAGTGAACATGAAAATTGTTTCTCATGATATTAGTTTTCCAAAAAGTCCTATAAGTCATCATTCTTATGTGTGGAACTCAAGTTATGGTCTTCACAAGGCAGTGGTATATTGGGAAACATCATTATAGGGCATTCTCTTCAATGACCAATTTCATGAACTTTAAGGCCTCAAATCCATTTTTGTGCAGCATGAAACTTGTGTCTAATGGTTTTAACATTACCATGAACTCAATTTCCATGATCTTTGATGGATTGTAGGATCTTTTGAGCCATTTTGAAGGTGAAAACTTGGTTTTTGGACATGGTATCAGATACCTTCAATTACAAGTCACCATTTGAACTTTTTTACACCATAACGTCATCAAATATGGCCATGATACATTTTACTTCATTTGGACCAACAAGAGTACATGTTATAGGTCATTTTTCAAACTTTGCATACCTTAAAAGTCATGAACCAAAACTTAGTACAAACTCATTCTCAATTCACCAAAGCCATTCATTTTATTTCTACACATCCCCTTGTGCTTGTTACTGACCCAAAAAGAAGTGTGTGAAGCCATAACCCGCGTGTGCATGAAGTGGAAATTTTTGGTCAAAAATTGAAATCAACTCATACAGCCAACATGGGCCTGCATGGAGTGCATTAAGCCCTCATATATAAGTTCAAATTCAACCCTAATTGGTCAGTGTGAAGCTTGTTACGCAGACAGAAGAGAGTGACTCAAAATTTTCACAAATTTTCTCTTCTTCGAATTGGACATTTCCTAGAGATTTTCTCCAAGCTGGTGCTCATTTCATCATCACTAAAGTGCAAGGATTGGTTTAGCATCATCAGAGCAAAGCTTGCGACCATTTTGAAGAGCCAACGGAGCAGCTCCATTAGGTAATCTTCTTTGATTCCAAACTCTCATTTTAGGCACTTAAATAGGATCATTCTGGGTGCATCTGAAGCCCTACGCAATGTAGGCCATGTTTGGATTATTTTGATTGTTGTTTGATGCATTTTTAGAATATGTAGCACAAGATTCGTGGCTTGTTTTCACATGTTTTTAAGAGCCTTTTTTAAAAATGGATAGTGGATTTGTTTTCTACATGGAAAGCCCTTTCGAATGGTACCAGAATCTGCCATTTTTATGGCTGTTTTATCTTTGAGCTCCGGCGAGTTGGCCGGAGAAGACGACCGGAGCCCAAGCTCCGGCGTCTGGTCTTTTTTTCTAGTGAAGGTGATGTGGTTGGGTTTTGACTTGTTGACTAGATAAGTTGTTGCGTGCGTATTCGTTTGACTTTGCCAGCATGTTGGTTTGACTCCACGTATTTTAATGAAACGCGGAGTTTCATTTAGGGATCTGAGTTCTTTTGGTTGGGCTTTGGTCCAATTAATATTCACACTCCCTTTGTGGGAAGCCCAAGCGAGATACAAAGGAACTTAGTTCATTCCTAATTGTTGATTATACCTCCATTTCCTCTTGCATTTTTATTTTATTTTATTTGCTTTTTTCACTTTCATTTGTTTTAAATTAGTTCCATATTTCATAAAAATCCCCAAAACTCATTTTCTGTTATTTCAAGATGTCATTTAATTTTTCATGATTTTTATTTTTATTTTCCATTTATTTTAATATTTTATTTAGAATTTATAATTCAATGTATTTTTTGGTGTATACAAGTTTTTGAATTGATCATTTGAACCTCAATTTTTAAATCCCCTAGGACCAAACTTTCTCTCCCACTAAGGTGATGGATTGAGGAAGTTTTGAGGGTGATTTGAGTTGTCAATGATCATTTTTCATTTGGTTTTTCATTTCCTTTTTGTTGACCCTCGACACACACTCGATAAAGTGGAACACCTTGCCTTTTAGGGTTTAATTGGTGGGGCTTTGAGTGAGCTCATGACTTGAGCTTTTGCATTCTGTTTGGTGATTGTTTCATCTTACCTTGAGTATTTTATTTGAGATTTATTGAGGTATTTTCCTATTTTTGGTGGATTGTGCAAATTCAAGTCATTTTAAGAATGTTTACACATAGTAGTCTTGACCTAATCTTTGGGATATGATCATGAGTGATCCTTTGAGCATCTTTTAAGCTTTGTTAACTCTTGTTAACATGCTTGAGATGTTTCCTTGCTTGTTTAGATGTCATTGGTGTGTGTAACTTTCATCACAAGTTATCTTTTGATCACATCTTTCCATTTGTTTGAAATGTGAAATAATTGTTTGAACTTTGGTTCTTCAATGTGATTTGATCTTCCTTGTGCTTGCATTTCATTTTGACTTTGAATTTGGATCATTCCATTTGTGGGTTACTTCTGCCCTAGTTGGTTTGACACTTGTTCATTATGATTTGCTGTTAATGTTTACACTTTGAGTTTGTCATGAACATTGGTGATCCTTTTGCACTGTTTTGTTGCATTGTTTTATTTTATATTTAAGAAAGTGCTTGGTCGAGTTGAACTTGATGTAGTGGTTGTCCTACACTCTTTTCTTAGTTTGTGCATTGTGTAGCACTTGTTTCCTTCTTGATGATTAATGGTAATTGGTTGTAGGAGCTTTCTTCTCCCATTTCATCTCATCTCTTGTTGACTTGTTTAAGTTAACTTGTGCTTATTTAAGTCATCTCTAGTGTTTGAGTCTCCTTAGTCTTTGAGTCTTGTTGCATCATTTCATACTTGCATTCCATGTTTGCATTTCATCTTGCATTGACTTGTTTAAGTCAATCATCTCTTTTCATCTGGGATTGAATTGATATGTGTTTACTTGTGCTCTTTTTCCATGATCCCTTAGGATTCCTAGTCCCTCTGTTTAAGATGGGAGTAGGAGAGACATTAGGCTTTCAATCCTTTGCATGATAACATTAGGTAGTTCCCCTTTCAATCCCAACTTTAGGACTTCTTTGCATGCTAACATTAGGGTTTATCAGTTCCCCTTAGAGTCTTGTTTCTTCTCTTCTTATCTCATAACTTTCATAAGGCATCTAATAAAGGTTAATAATTGTTGTAAGCTACGAGCCTTAAGTACATGAGAAATTATAGGTGGAGGGCCTCCTCTCACATTGTCTAGAGTGTTTAGCGTATGCCCTTTGGGCGATATGTGACGCATTCGCTCTCAAGTCATAGTCTTTAGTGCAACATGAGTTACAAACTAACTCAATTCACTTCTTCTCATAAAAAACACAAACATAAAGATCAAATCTTTTCATCCTTCGGGATTATTTGCAAACTTCATTTTCAGCAAGAGTGTGTTAAGCTTTTGTTCTGCCGCAAACAGGCATCGTCCCTAACTACTAGAACGGATACTTAACCCTACTCATTAAAACACTTGAACCAACTAGTGGTCCTGTCAGCCTGTACTATGGTTGCGCTGATTTCTCATACCAGATGAGAATACGTAGGCACAAGATGGTGATGTCTTGGCGAGCAACCTCCCCCCCATCACCCGTAGTTTTCACCCCCGTTCTCCATCCTTTTAGATAGTTTTTACACCCGTAGATTAGACAACAGGCGTTGATCCCGTTGAATACAACGGACGTGAGGGGTGCTCATACCTTCCTCTTGCGTAACCGACTCCTGAACCCAAGATTTGGTTGCAATGACCTTGTCTTTTCCCTTTTCGTCAGGTTTTGTTCGATCGTTTCCGTTCCCTCTCTTTGGGATAAATAACGAACAGTGGCGACTCTTCTGTCTGTTTAACAGCTTCTCCTTTTTCGTATTGATGCGACAGCTGGCGACTCTGCTGGGGACTTTTCCCATCCCTTTTGCGAGTCAATCCTAGCGCTTGTGTGTTTATGTTTATGGGTGTGTATATGTGTGCATATGTATTGCATTTGTACAGTATTGCATTTGCATTTTATTTTCTGCACTTTAATATCATGTTATTGTTGTGATGTTGGGTGGGATTGTTCCATTGAGAGATAAGCCCAATACCCAAGTTTGAGGATATACATGGAATTAGTGTGAAAAGTAGTGATGGACCTGTACGTTTGGCGTGCATTAGTCCTGATGAAATTTGCGTTCAAACGAGATTTTCTTTGACGACTTCCTTTCCAGTCTATTTCAAACAATTGAGAGGACGTTGGATCTGAAAATTGTTGACTCTGGAGACCGATCATTTGGAAGTCAGTTAAGTGAGGCCTCTTTATTTGACTATGATGCCAAATTAGAAATGGTGAACGTATCATCGTTTCTCGAAAGTCTGTGACGCTGACGACCGTATAGGATGTTGTACCTTATTAGATATTAGGTCCATGCCTTGTGAGTGGGAAGGTTATGCAGAAAAATTAACCTTCAACCTACCCGGATTTCTGGTTTCTTATCATTGCGGACCTTTAATCTCTGATGTTATGGGGTTTCTATTGCTTCAGTCCTGATATTATGGTATTTTCTTGCCGAGGCAGAATTTTGGTGCATCTCAGCCAGAAGCACAGCAGTCTTGATACCCTGTTTTCATTTGCATCTTTCTTTGCATTATAACATTTGCATGTATTTGTGTTTCAGGTGCATATTTTCCTATTGATTCTAGTAATCTAATCCACCATCAGCATGTGTCGCATCGCTGCGAAGAGGGGCCGGCAAGGACAGAAGAGTCGCCATCGTTCGTTATTTATCCTAAAAGAGGGAAAGGAGATGATCGGAGAAAACCTACGTAAAGGGGAAAAGACAGGTCATCGCAACCAAATCTTGGGTTCAGGAGTTAGTTACGCAAGGGAAAGGTATAAGCACCCCTCACGTCCGTTGTACTCAACGGGATCCACACTTGTTGTCTATCTAAAAGGGTGTTTATCTATCAAAGGCTGGCTCATAGGGACAAAAGAAAAGAAAAGAGACTCGATAGAGCATCATTGCTCTATGCCTACGTACTCCCTCGTGCAATGGGAAAATCATAGTCAACGTAGTTCGGAAAACTACGGGTGAAGGTGGGGAAAGATTGCTCGCCAAGACATCATCGTCTTGTGCCTATGTATCCTCATCTAGTACGAGAAATTAGAGCAAACGTAGTTCGGGGTGACACGACCACATATTGGTTCAAGTGTTTTAACTAAGTAGGGTTAAACCTTCGTTCTAGCAGTTAGGGACGATGCTTGTCTGCGGTAGAATCAAAACTTAACATACTCTTTCTGAAAATGATTTTCCAAACAATCCCGAAGGATAAAAATGTTTGATGTTTTGTTTTGTGTTTTTTATGAAGAAGTGAATTGAATTAATTTTTTAACTCATGTTGCACTAAAGACTATGACTTAAGAGTGAATGCGTTGCATATCGCCCAAAGGGCATACGCTAAACACTCTAGACAGATTGAGAGGAGGCCCCCCAACTATCATTCCTCAAGTACTTAAGGCTCGTAGCGTACAACACTTTTTATCCTTTATTAGATGTCTTAAGATGTTAAGAGATGAGAGAAGAAGATACAAAATCTAAGGGGAAACTAATCAACCATAATGTTGTCATGCAAAATGCTCCTAAAGTTGGGATTAAGAGGGAAGAAACTGTCCTAATGTTATGATACAAAGGATTAAACACCTATTGTCTCTCATACTCCCATCTTAAATAGAAGGACTAGGAATCCTAAGGGATCATGGCAAAAGAACCAAGTAAACAACAGATAATCCAATCACAGATAGAATGAAAGATGATAAGAAGTTGACTTGAACAAGTCAAAAGCAATGCAAACATGAAATGCAAAGATGCAAAGATGAAACATGAGAATCAAATGATGCAACAAATACAAGTGATCAAAAGGATTTGAACAAGTTCAAAAGAGTGAGATGAAATGGGAGAAGTCACAACTCCTACAACCATTCAAACATCAATCACTAAAGACAAAAGGCAAGCATAAAACAAAACCAAAAGCCATGATCAAATAGAAGGTGAGAGAAAAGAGGCTTAGGCAGTAAGTAAAATGTAAAGTATCTCAACCAAATATCTCACAATGATCATGAAAGAGAAAAGAGCAAACAAGTGCAAAAGTACAAACAAGTAGCAAGTCAAGGCAAGAGGAAGGACCAAAGTTCAATCCATGTTCAACACTTAAAAACAAGTGGAAATGCCGAACTTCTAAGTAACTTGTGAAACAAGTTACACCAACGTATGACCTAAAAATGAAAGACCAGCATCTTGAGCAAGTTAAAAACATATAGCAACACTCACAAGATGCATATGGGATCATTAGAAATCATTTCCCAAAGAAACTAGGTCAAGTTAGCTTGTATGAACACCTTCAATGGTGGCTTAACTTGCAAGGTTCACCAAAAATAGAAGGATGGCTGAATAAATTCCAAATAAAATGCACAAAGTAACCAAGTCCAATGGCAAACAGAAGCCAAAGTTTCAAAGACAAACTCAATCTTAGGCTTTACCAAATAATTTGATTAACAAGGGTGTTCCACCTTATTGAGTATTAATCGAGGGTCAACAAAAACAACTCAAATTTAAACATAGAATGATCAAACATGAACCAAAATCAACCTCAGAGGTAATTCAATCCATCCTCTAAATGGAGAAGAAACCTTATTCATAGGTGATGTGAATTGGTGGTTCAAATGTACATGATCAAACAAAGGCAACATTAAAACCACTTCCAATTGCAAAATTAAAATAAAATTGCAAAATAAAATAAAATCCGAAACAAAAATGATGGAAAATTAATTAAGGTCTTGAAATAACAGAAAAATATTTTTGGGGAATTTTTAGACAATCAGAAGTATTTTTAATAATTAAAAATGAAAACAGAAAGAAAAATAAAATAAAATAAGTGAAAACCAAGGGAGGTGTATTAGTAAAAGCAACATGAACTGAATTCATGAGCAACACGCCTGGGCCTCAAAAGAGGGGTGGGAATATCACTTCAAGCCCAACTGATCTAAGGATCAAACTTAAGTGAAACGATGTGTTTCACTTAAGTGACGTGGGGTCAAAAAAAACGTGGCAAAGTCAAGAAAATCAGATGGTATCACGCCAGCAAGTTAATAAGTCAGCCCAGGCAACTCAGCATTGGACGTGGAATGAACCAGACGCCAGATCTAGGGCTCTGGTCGTCTTCTCCAACCAACTCTGTAACAGCCCAAATTTCATTAATTAAATTAATTATGTTAATTAATTGATTTATTGGAATTAATCTTAATGATTTAGATTAATTGGATTTATTTGTTAGATAATTGAAGGGAGAAATGGGAAGGAAAGAAAATAATAGAAGTATATAAGGGATAAGTGGAAAGAATTGGATAGAAATAAAATAGAAGAGAAAGAATAGAGAAAGAGGAGAAAAGAGAAGAGAAGAGGGAAACTTGGAGAAATCATCAAGAATCAACTTCAATCTCCGATTAGTCGAGGTAAGGGTGAGAAACATTATTATCTAGTCAATGTATGTGGTTATGTATGTGTGGGTTGGGTTTGTTGTGAGTTTCCACCATTTTTCAAGTTAGGGCAAAATGGATTTAATCGGTAAAATCGTAGTTTAATCGGTTAGAAGCTGAAAATAATGCCGTAGAATAGTCGGGTGATGTGGGATTAAGATTACTGGAACTGGTTTGGTGAGAATCGGTCGGTTTTTGGAGCATTGGATGTTTTGGACAGATTGGGGTTTCGCAGGTTCGCAGGTTCGCTGGCTCTCGCCAGGCGAGTGAAGGCGAAGCTTCGCCGGGCGAAGCCCAGCGAATAGTTGGCGAATAATTATGGAAAAACTCCCAGTGGTCTTTGCAGGCAAGTTCGCCAGGCAAAGGTGAGTGGCGAAGGTTCGCCAGGAAAGTACATCAGCGAAGGGTAGCGAAACAAGTCAGAAGCTACTGACTTTTGTTCGCTGGCGAGTTCGCCAGGCGAAGGGTGGCGAGCAGGACAACATTGTTTCTTTTCTGTTTTATCCATCCAATGATTGATTGCTTGGTTCAATTATGTTAACCCTATGTGATATAAATAGCTTGTGTACTATTGTGATGAGCTGTGGGTAGCCTTTGGGCGTGAATCCTAGATCGTGATATGTGTATTGTTTGAATTGCTTAGGAATACATGAGAACATATTAGTGAATATGTGTGTATTGTCTAATAAGTATGTGAATGCATATTGTTGTATGCTAATGTATGTAATGCATGGGAACATATAGTGGATATGTATGCATTGTTTTGATGAATGTGTTGGTGGTATTGAATGTGAATGCCTTGAATTGTTATGAATATGTTGTGTGTGCAATCATGTTGTAATTCTTGAAGGGATGAATTATTTGAATGCATGGGATTAAGATGCGGGAACGGTCTTACGTGCATTTTTGTTGGTTGATTGCATATGCATCATTTAGTCAAGAGGCAATGTTTGCTAGTTTCGTGGAGACTAGTGGCTTGTCCCAAACCTAGAAAGGTGGGTTTGAAGCCTAGGGGACGGGCTTTGTTGTTATCAGTCTAGAAGGGTAGACCCAGTTTAAATGTAAAAACCGAAAAATGATAACAAATGTTGGTACCACATAGCATTGAGTTGCATTGAGCCGTGATTGAGTCACATAGCATTGATGTTATTGTTATATGAATCATGCTTGTGTGTGAATTGGTAAATTGGTGAGTTGTGTATGATGGATTGGTGCATGATAAAATGTGTTAAATTGGTTGAAGTAATTCAAATGTTTTATTCTTCCGCTTTAAATTTTAATATTGAGATGTGGGTTTAAGGACTAAGTTCCTCTACTTTGAAAACTATCCCACTGTTGCATATTTCTATAGAGCAGGTGTTGAGTGTTTTATTGGTAATAATGTGACATACTTCTTCTATATTGAATTTTAAATCATACTCTGATAAAATTTATATGTGCCTATATATATTATTTGTTTTATTTGGGGGTGTAGAAGGGGGTGTTACATTAAGTGGTATCAGAGCAGGTCGGTCTGTCCGACCAAGTTGTTAGTGTGTTGTTCTCCGTGTATATTGATATGTGCGTGTGTTACACTATCGATATTGGTGTTCTTACGTGGTTCTGTTGTTGGAATTCAGTAAGATGGTTGCAGGTAGGAATGACGAAGCAATTGCGGAGGCTTTGACGAGATTGGCTGGGGCAATTGGACAGAATCCTCAGGCCAACGTGAATGGGGGGAATAATGCTGACGATGAATTTCGTGCTTTGGGAAGGTTCCAAAGGAATAATCCATCGACGTTCAAGGGAACCCATGAGCCTAACAAAGCACAAATTTGGTTGAAAGCTATTGAGAATATTTTTCGGGTTATGAATTGTTCGGATGCATAGAAGGTGCAGTTCGGAACTCATATGCTCGAAGAGGAAGCCAAGGACTGGTGGGGTAATACTCGCTAAAGATTTGAAGAGGATGAGATTGTGATTACTTGGAATCTTTTTAGAGAGACATATCTGGAGAAGTATTTTCCAGATGATATGCGCGGAAAGAAAGAGATTGAATTCCTTGAGCTGAAGCAAGGTAATTCGACGGTAGCTGAGTATGCGGCGAGATTTGAGGAGTTGATCAAGTTTTGTCCTCACTACAACACTGTTAATGCTGAGAGATCTAAGTGTCTCAAATTTGTGAATGGCTTGAGGCCTGAGATCAAGCAAGCTATTGGTTATCAGGAAATCCGGCGATTTTCTGAGTTGGTAAACAAAAGTAGGATTTATGATGAGGATAGTAGGGCTCGGTTTAGCCAATACAAGAGCCTAAGTGATAAGAAAGGAAAGAGCCAATTCAGAGGAAAACCTTACGTGACTCCTGCTGAAAAGGGGAAACAAAGGGTTGGTTTCGGGTACGAAACCAAGTGGGGGAGTTTCTACTCCGGTGAGATGTTATAGGTGCGGTGAAGAGGGACACCGTGCTCCAGAATGCAAAAGTGTTGAGAAGACGTGTTTCAAGTGTGGCAAGCCAGGCCACAAAGCTCTTGAGTGCAGAAGCGGTACGGGGGTGACTTGCTACAATTGTGGTGAGCAAGGGCACATTAGTACCAAATGTGATAAGCCGAAGAAGAATCAAGGGAGCGGAAAAGTGTTCGCTCTATCTGGGTCTGAGACTGCTAGCGATGATCGCTTGATCAGAGGTACGTGTTTTATTAATGGTATGCCTTTGATCGCTATAATTGATACTGGAGCTACGCATTCTTTTATTTCTCTGGAGTGTGTTAGAAGGTTGAATCTTGAGATGTCTGTTATTGGTGGTGGCATGGTTATTGATACTCCTGCGATGGGTTCGGTAACTACACCGTATGTGTGTTTGAATTGCCCTTTGAGTATTTTCGGTAGAGACTTTGGGGTCGATTTAGTGTGTCTTCACTTAGATCAACTTGATGTCATTCTGGGAATGAATTCGTTAAAATTCAATCGTGTTTATATTAATTGTTTTGATAAAACGGTTATTTTCCCTGAACCGGGTGATGAAGGGAATTTGTTTATGACTGCTAAGCAAGTGAAAGAATCAGTGCAAGATGGTGCAAGGGTATTTATGTTGATGGCAACTTTGAGTATTGGTGAAAGTGAGGCAATTGATGCCTTACCAGTTGTCCTTGATTTTATGGAAGTTTTTCCTGATGAGATAAGGGATTTTCCTGCCAGAACGAGAAGTGGAGTTTTCGATTGACCTGATTCCTGGAACCAGTCCGATATCGATGGCTCCATATCGTATGTCCGTATAGGAATTGAAAGAGTTGAAGAGTCAACTTGAATATTTGCTTGAGAAGAGGTTAATTCATCCGAGTGTGTCGCCATGGGGTGCACCAGTGTTGTTGGTTAAGAAGAAAGAAGGTTCTATGAGACTCTGTGTGGACTACAGACAGTTGAACAAGGTGACTATCAAGAACAAGTATCCACTTCCAAGGATTGATGATCTGATGGATCAGTTGGTTGGTGCAAGTGTGTTCAGTAAAATAGATTTGAGGTATGGGTATCATCAGATTCGTGTGAAAACTGAGGATATTCAGAAGACTGCTTTTAGAACGAGGTATGGACACTATGAGTATTCTGTAATGCCATTTGGTGTGACTAATGCACCAGGTGTATTTATGGAGTACATGAATAGGATTTTCCATACTTATTTGGACAAGTTCGTTGTGGTGTTTATTGATGACATTTTGGTCTACTCGAGGAATGAAGAGGAGCATGCCGAACATTTGAAGATTGTGTTAGCTGTGTTAAAAGAGAAGCAGTTGTATGCGAAACTTTCTAAGTGTGAATTTTGGTTGAAAGAAGTGAGTTTCCTTGGTCATGTGATTTCAAGTGAAGGTATTGCGGTTGATCCATCGAAGGTTGAAGCGGTATCGCAATGGGAGACTCCGAAATCAGTTTTTGAGATTAGAAGTTTTCTTGGTTTAGCGGGTTATTATCGTAAGTTTATTGAAGGATTTGCTAAGTTATCATTACCGTTGACACAATTGACTAGGAAGGGTCAAGCTTTTGTTTGGGATGCCAAGTGTGAAGAGAGGTTTCAGGAACTTAAGAGAAGATTGACGACAGCCCCTATTCTGATTTTGCCAAATCCGGAAGAGCCGTTTATTGTGTATTGCGATGCTTCTTTGATGGGCTTGGGAGGTGTGTTGATGCAGGATAATCAAGTTGTAGCCTATGCTTCAAGGCAACTCAAAGTGCATGAGAAGAATTATCTGACACATGAGTTAGAGTTGGCCACCGTCGTGTTTGTGCTTAAACTTTGGAGGCATTATTTGTTTGGTGCGAGATTTGAAGTGTTTAGTGATCACAAGAGTTTGAAGTATCTCTTTGATCAAAAGGAATTGAATGTTAGGCAAAGAAGGTGGTTAGAGCTTTTGAAGGATTATGATTTTGGGTTGAATTACCACCCGGGTAAAGCGAATGTGATAGCGGATGTGTTGAGTCGGAAATCGTTGCACATGTCGATGATGATGATGAAAGAGTTGGAATTGATTGAGCAAATTCGTGATCTGAGTTTGGTGTGTGAGGAGACTTCGTATGGGGTTAAGCTTGGAATGTTGAAGCTTACGAATGGTATTTTGGACGAAATTCGAGAAGGACAGAAATTCGATTTGAGTTTAGTTGATCGGTTGACTTTGATCAACCAAGGCCAAGGTGGTGATTTTCGGATTGATGAGAATGGTATTATGAGGTGTCGGGATAGAGTTTGTGTCTCGGATCTTGATGAACTGAAAACGAGTATTCTTGAGGAAGGACATTGTAGCGGATTGAGTATTCATCCGGGTGCTACTAAGATGTATCAAGATTTGAGGAAAATATTTTGGTGGCCTCGTATGAAGAAGGATATTGTCGAATTTGTGTATTCTTGTTTGACTTGCCAGAAGTCGAAGATTGAGCATCAGAAACCGTCGGGCTTGATGCAACCGTTGTTTATTCCAGAGTGGAAATGGGATAGCATTTCTATGGACTTTGTGACTGGATTACCTAGGACGCCGGGTAATTTTGAAGCTATTTGGGTTATTGTGGATAGATTGACTAAATCTGCTCACTTTATTCCTATGCGAATGGATTATCCGTTGGAGAAATTGGCAAAGCTATACATCGGGAGGATTGTCAGTTTGCATGGTATTCCGTAGAGTATTGTGTCGGATAGGGATCCGAGGTTTACTTCGAGATTTTGGGAGAGCTTGCAAAGTGCTTTGGGTACAAAGTTGCGTTTGAGTTCAGCTTATCATCCTCAGACAGATGGTCAGACTGAGAGAACTATTCAATCACTTGAGGATCTTTTGAGAGCTTGTGTATTGGAGAAAGGAGGAGCTTGGGATAGCTACTTGCCTTTGATTGAATTTACTTACAACAACAGTTTTCATTCTAGCATTGGTATGGCAACATTCGAAGCATTATATGGTAGGCGGTGTAGGACGCCACTGTGTTGGTATGAGTCCGGAGAGAGTTCTATAATTAGGCCCGAGATAGTTCAGCAGACTACGGACAAGATTAAGATGATTCAAGAAAAGATGAAGATTTCTCAGAGCCGTCAGAAGAGTTATCATGACAAGAGGAGGAAGGCGCTTGAATTTCAAGTGGGAGATCATGTGTTTCTTCGGGTTACTCCAATGACTGGTGTTGGTAGGGCATTGAAGTCGCGTAAGTTGACGCCGCGTTTCATTGGTCCTTATCAGATTTTGCAGAGGATAGGAGAAGTGGCCTATCGTGTGGCTTTACCGCTGTCGCTTGCTAATCTCCATGATGTGTTCCATGTATCTTAGTTGAGAAAATACATTGCGGATCCGTCTCATGTAGTCCAAGCAAATGATGTGCAGGTGAGAGATAACCTAACTGTGGAGGCATCACCTATGCAGATAGAGGATCGGAAGTTGAAGCAACTTTGAGGCAAAGATATTTCTTTGGTGAAGGTCTCTTGGGGAGGATCGGCTGGTGGAAATGTGACTTGGGAACTGGAGAGCCAAATGAGGGAGTCTTATCCATAACTATTTGAACCAGGTAACATTTTCGAGGACGAAAATTCCAAAAGTGGGGGAGGGTTGTAACAACCCAAATTTCATTAATTAAATTAATTATGTTAATTAATTGATTTATTGGAATTAATCTTAATGATTTGGATTAATTGGATTTATTTGTTAGATAATTGAAGAGAGAAATGGGAAGGAAAGAAAATAATAGAAGTATATAAGGAGTGGAAAGAAATGGATAGAAAGAAAATAGAAGAGAAAGAATAGTGAAAGAGGAGAAAAGAGAAGAGAAGAGGGAAACTTGGAGAAATCATCAAGAATCAACTTCAAGCTCTGATTAGTCGAGGTAAGGGTGAGAAACATTATTATCTAGTCAATGTATGTGGTTATGTATGTGTGGGTTGGGTTTGTTGTGAGTTTCCACCATTTTTCAAGTTAGGGCAAAATGGATTTAATCGGTAGAATCGTAGTTTAATCGGTTAGAAGCTGAAAATAATGTCGTAGAATAGTCGGGTGATATGGGATTAAGATTACTGGAACTGGTTTGGTGAGAATCGGTCGGTTTTTGGAGCATTGGATGTTTTGGACAGATTGGGGTTTCTGGTTTCGCAGGTTCGCTGGCTCTCACCAGGCGAGTGAAGGCGAAGCTTCGCCGGGCGAAGCCCAGCGAATAGTTGGCGAATAATTCTGGAAAAACTCTCAGTGGTCTTCGCTGGCAAGTTCTCCAGGCGAAGGTGAGTGGCGAAGCTTCTCTAGGCGAGTACATCAGCGAAGGGTAGCGAAACAAGTCATAAGCTACTGACTTTTGTTCGCTGGCGAGTTCCCCAAGCGAAGGTCCCAGCGAGCATTCGCCAGGCGAAGGGTGGCGAGCAGGACAACATTGTTTCTTTTCTGTTTTATCCATCCAATGATTGATTGCTTGGTTCAATTACGTTAACCCTATGTGATATAAATAGCTTGTGTACTATTGTGATGAGCTGTGGGTAGCCTTTGGGCGTGAATCCTAGATCGTGATATGTGTATTGTTTGAATTGCTTAGGAATACATGAGAACATATTAGTGAATATGTGTGTATTGTCTAATAAGTATGTGAATGCATATTGTTGTATGCTAATGTATGTAATGCATGGGAACATATCGTGGATATGTGTGTATTGTTTTGATGAATGTGTTGGTGGTATTGAATGTGAATGCCTTGAATTGTTATGAATATGTTGTGTGTGTAATCATGTTGTAATTCTTGAAGGGATGAATTATTTGAATGCATGGGATTAAGATGCGGGAACGGTCTTAAGTGCATTTTTGTTGGTTGATTGCATATGCATCATTTAGTTAAGAGGCAATTTTTGCTAGTTTCGTGGAGACTAATGGCTTGTCCCAAACCTAGAAGGGTGGGTTTGAAGCCTACGGGACGGGCTTTGTTGTTATCGGTCTAGAAGGGTGAACCCAGTTTAAGTGTAAAAACCGAAAAATGATAACAAGTGTTGGTACCACATAGCATTGAGTTGTATTGAGCCGTGATTGAGTCACATAGCATTGTTGTTATTGTTATATGAATCATGCTTGTGTGTGAATTGGTAAATTGGTAAGTTGTGAATGATGGATTGGTGTATGATAAAATGTGTTATATTATTATTCATATGTGTCTATACATGTCGTGGAATGTATGATGATCTATGAATGAATTGCGATGAGAAATGTGGATAATATGTAATTGTTACTTGTATATATATATATATATATATATATATATATATATATATATATATATATATATATATATATATATATATATATATATATATATATATATATATATATATATATATATATATATATATATATATATATATATATATATATATATATATATATATATATATATATATATATATATATATATATATATATATATATATATATATATATATAATCTTATGCATTGATTATTATGGTAATATTTCTCACCCTTCTGCTGTTTTATAATGCTCTATGAGGCATTGTAGATTAGGTTGCTGGAGGTTTCTTTTGTGAAGGATAGGTTCATTCTTTTGAGTCGGACTGCTCTGATTATGTAACACCGGGTAGTTAGGCTTGTATAGCATTCTTTTGTGATACATTTGTGATGTATCAGTTGATGATGTTTTGTGACATAAATGATTGATGAATAAATGGATAACATGTATTTATGTAATCAAATGTTTTGAAGTAATTCAAATGTTTTATTCTTCCGCTTTAAATTTTAATATTAAGATGTGGGTTTAAGGACTATGTTCCTCTACTTTGAAAACTATCCCACTGTTGCATATTTTTATAGAGCAGGTGTTGAGTGTTTTATTGGTAATAATGTTTCATACTTCTTCTATACTGTATTTTAAATCATACTCTGATAAAATTTATTTGGGGGTGTAGAAGGGGGTGTTACAAACTCGCCGGAGCTCAGGGTTCAAACCTCAACAAAAATGTCCAAAAATGGTACCAATCGAAAGGTCTTGCTACAAAGATCTCAAATCCACAAATCAATCAATCAAAATGTTCCAAAATAAAGAGAATCGAAGGATTGAAAATAAAAAATGTCATATGAAAATGTGATCAAACAAGAACAACAATGGATGAAACATGGCATACTCAATGTAGGGCTTAAGATCCAACCAACATGAGCCTAGATATGTGCCTAGAATGAGAAAAAAATGGAAGAGAAGCTTACTGAACGGAGAAACTCCGTTGGTTCTTTAGATTCGCGCAAGCTTGATTTTCTTCCTTCCAATCCACTCCTTATGCTCTCAATAAGAGGATGCAAGCTTCAATTTCAGTTTATTTGAGGTGAAAACTCAGATTCAAAAATGAAAAATGTTTGGAAAATTTGAAATTCTCTCTGCTCTCTCCAGCTGCAATTCTCTCTTCTGATGATTAGGGCAAACAAAACAGCTTTTATATGATGGGTATAGACACTCCATGCAGGCCCATGCTACTTCATTTGAGTGCTTTCAAAAAATGGCCAAAAAAATCAAGTTTCTCATACACACGGGTTTTGCACTTTCTACACCACATGGGCTCAGCAATTGGATGTGCATGAAATGTATAATTCAGCTGAATTGGTTTGGGCTTTGTGAATGGTCCACACCTCATGTTTGAAATCAAAACTTTTTAAAGAAGAAACTTGAAAATGAGACATCTCATGGCATTTCATATTGGTCCAATTGTGGCAAGTCGCTTTATGATCGTGTAAAGGTGTGAAATGTCTGAAAATAAGTGACAAATATGACCTATAATGTACCAATTTCATACCATGACCAAAAGTCAAAATTTCACTCTAAAAGTCTTCCATATGGCCATGTAATTCAACAATCCAAATGAATTTTGAGTTCAAAGATGTAAATAAGACTCTTAGGTACAATTCTCATGTTGGTTGGAAATGCATTTGAGGTACATAAGTTCATGAAATTGACCATTGAACAAGATGACCTATAATGAACTTTTCCAAAAATACCCTTGCCTTGAAAGGCCCATAACTTGAGTTCCACACATGAGAAACAGGACTTCTAGGACTTTTTGGAAAAAAAAGATCATGAGGAACAGCTTTCATGTTCATTTGAAGTTGATTTGAAACTTGATTCTAGGTCAAAAGTGCCTTAGAAGCGAGTTAACTTTTTGTTGACCAAAATTCTATTCATCTGAGACCCCTAACTTGTTGGCATCATAACTTGAGATGTACAAACTCAATGGATGAGTTCTTGTGCTCGAAATAAATATAAGAACATGCTCTACAAGTATCATGGTTTCATGAAAATAAGACTGAGCTTACAACATAGGTGAAAATGGCCTTGAAGTTGGGCACTAAAGAAGGGGATTTTACACTGAAATCATCTAAAACCCTAATTTAGTAACTTCTTCCACTCTTGATTCCTTTTGATTTAATCTTGTCATGATATGTTATATGCTTCAAAAGGACTTCCCATGACTTGTATGGCTTAAAGACCAGTTTGGAAACCTCTCAAGTCCACAATTGACCTTGAGTTGACCAGATGAAACCCTAACTCCAAGTCCTTTGTCTATGGCTCTTGCAGATGAATTAAATGATTGCACAAGCTCTATAATAACCCCTAAGGGTATCAATGAGTTTGCAGACCATATACTCTTCAAGATAAATAGCTCATGACCCCTTGATGACCCTCTGATGGTCTCTAAGATAGGAGGTAACAACCTCACACCAATCTCTCCCTTCAAAGAGCTTTGAAATTTCCATGATGATGAAACCCTTGATGGTTTGCACAAATACCTCTTGCTTGAGCTTGAAACCAAAGTGACCCTCCTCTTGAATGGCACAACAACTCTTGATCCCCTGCTAAGAACAATTATATGCAAATGCAAATGCTAGAATGCAATGAAACACAAGCCAAGTTAAGAAGAAAAGGTTGGTCAAATTTTGGGGTGCAACAGCTGCCCCTATTCAAACGAATTGGACCGGAATGGATGAAAAGCGAACGGTTTTCAAACTTTAAAGGTAAAAGGCGGTTGAATACCAAAGAACCCGAAAATTTGCCAACTGAAAAAAGAAACCGTAACCGAAAACTCTGTTGGGGAAAATGTGATAAGATGAACGCATCCATCAAAGACATCATATTCTGCAGGGGTCTAGATACCACTAAGGCAAGATGACTCATTGGCCAGGGTGTAGATACCTCGCGGGCTAAAGGGAACAATTACAATCTGCCAGGGTCTAGATACCGCTCAGGCAAGATATAAACCAACATTCGCCTGGGTCTGGATACCGCATGTGCCAATGGGACAATCACTAGCCAGGGTCCGGATACCACACATGCCAATAAAACCAAACGGTATGAGCCGGGGTCTGGATACTATTGCACCCCAAAATTTGCCCAACATTTCTTTACCTAGCTTATGTTTCATTTCATTCACATTAACATTATCCTTTGCATTTCATTGACATGTATGCAGGAGATCAAGAGGTATGATTACCAATTAAGAGCTACACAAGACTATGAAGCTAGATAAGAGGCTTATTCAGGTGTTCAAGGGTTGATATCCTTGTCAGAGAAGTTAAAGGATCCTCAGAGAGAGTGGTTGAAACCAAGTATGTGGGTCTCCTAACTTGAGAGTTATGGGGAAGACCATCAGATGATTCTGAAGCCATGAAGTTAGACTTGAGGTCTTGAGAGATCTCATGAGAAGTGTGAAGATCAATTTGGGACCTAGGCAAGTCATTGTGCAAGATTAAGAAGCCTCAGCCATGATTGGTGCAGCTAGGGTTTGACTGGGTCAACCCTAAGTCAACTGATGATTTGGAGAAGGTTGAGACCTAATCCAAGATCCATGTGATAATGGATTAATGCATTAAGATGTTATAAGGATGATTCCAAGGTTAACTCATCATGATTGAAGAGTTTGAGAAGTTTCAAGCTAGGGTTTCTAAGGCTTGACAGTGTAAAATCCCCTAGTTTGACCCCTATCTTCAGGGAAATATAACTCAAGATATGATTGTCATCTCATCTTGACCCCAACATGATTGTTGTAGAGCATTATCTTAGCTTTAATTTGAGTACTAGAAGTCCTTGATAGGATTTGAATATCTCAAGTTATGGCTTTGACAAGTTACAAGTCATCTGAGGTATGTGAATTTGGAGCTTGAAAGTTACCCAACTTGCATGAAACGTTTGCCCAAGAAGGATTATTCCTATGAACTTATGGTCAACATGAATGTTGTTCCTTATTCTCTCAACTTGCATGAATGTTTGCCCAACTTATTCTCAAGTTATGGCTTTGACAAGTCAAGGGTATTTTGGACATTTGGTGATTATAGGTCATTTGTGATCATAGGCCATTTTCACCAACTTAGAAGTCTCAAATGAAATTTTGTTCAACTATAAAGTTGCCTAAAATGGGGTTTTAACCTTGACCATGCATCAAGGAGGCATTGAAATGGCTCAAGGAGAGACTTGGTTCAAGAAATTTTGAAAAAAGAAAGAATTAAAAGGATTTAATGGCCAAAAATTCAAATAATTCATTTTGTGACCAAATGAAACAAAATTATAGGTCAAATTGATTGGAAAAATGATTTTAGAAACAATGGCAATGTTATAATTTTGATTTGAGGTCATTTGCATACCATTCCATTTCATTTCTTCATGATGAAGTAACATATCCAACTCACACCTTTGGCTTGCAAACAAGGAAACAATCATCACCATTCAATTCCTTAGCTCATGAGGAGTGAAAACCAAGTTTGTTGAGGCCCAAACAGGGGAGATATTGCATATGCCATGAATGATATTTGGAGGAGAAATTGAAAATCCAAAATCTCATTTGGATGATTCCAGAAGTTTCTAAATGAGTCTAAACACTTCTATATAAGTCATTGAGTGAGTTCAGTGCTTTTTTTGAAAGGAATTGAAGCTGGTTGCAGAGAGGGAGATCAAAGTTTCATGAATGCAAGTTGAGATCGAATTTTCAATTCAAGGAAGAACCAAGCCAATTTGAGGTGTGCATTAGCTTCAGAGGGAAATTTGGAGTGAATCTGGATTGTTGTGGAGGTTGAATCGTGCAAGAACCACTTCTGTTGCAAGCTTGAACACAGGTTGGTGAATTTCTTGATTATGCATGATTTAGGCAGTGATAGATAGAAATTCATATGCGGTTAGGATCCTGATGATGAGTAGTTGGATTTAGGATGTTTAATTGCTTGATTAGAGATGATTTAGGTCAGATACCATTTTTTGTCAAGATTGATATTTCACGATTCATGCGTTTTGAGGATGAATAATTGGTATGGTTGAATTGCTGGGAAGATTCTGGTCAATATTCATTCAGGAATCATGGCAAATGGTTGGCTGTAGAGGAAGTTAGGGTTCTGCAGGGGTGGCCGGAAAAGCCACCGGCGAAGGCTGGTTCGCGCGCAGGTTGCAGGTTCAAATTGGGGGCGATGAACAAGGGCCCTCAGATTAGGGTTTGACCTTAGACTCAGGCGTGCATTGGAGGGCCAGGATTGCTTCTCAAATTTGAAGAGAGATTTCCAAATGAAACGCACCGTTTCATTAATTGACTGGTTTTGGGCTTAGCACTCAGAGTGATATCCACACCCCCCTTTGGCCCAACTTTTTGAAATAAACTGTCTTGGTTTGCTATTTACCACACGTTTTTATTAATTTCTTTTGTTTTCTTTTATTTTTCATCATTTCATGTGACCTAGAGATTAATTCATAAAAAATAGGAAATTAACTCAATTAATTCCAAACTTTTTTACCCTGATTCATGATTGAATCTATAATTTTGTAAATAAAAAATATTAGGAATTCATGCATTTGTGATTTTATTTGCATTTTTTGAATATTAATTGATATTAAAATGGCTATGGTTGATACCTTGTTTTGTTGAATTTGGTTTGAGCACTTGATGATGATTCTTGCCTTGATTTTTTGTGTAGCTAGCATAGATATGCATGTTCCCCTTAGATTTTTCTCACATTTTTGTGATGAAGTTAGGTGGTAGTTTTAAGTTGAAACTTTAGGTGCTCTATTTTTTAGGTTTATGCTTAGTACCTTGTGATCTAGGTTTTATTTCTAGGACTTGGTGGATGATTAAACCTCTGAATTTTGTATGGTAGATTCATGATTGAATTAGGTTCCCATAGTCATTTTTGTAGGATTTTACAATTGGTTTTAGTATTTTAGTTAGGACTAACTTTAGTACTAGGTTTTAGGTGATCCTAACTTGCTAATTCAATTAGATTGATTTCTCTAGTCCCCTTAGATTAGGTTTTTTCCTCTCTTACTCTTGGATGATGTTGAAGAAAAGCTTGGGCTACCATGGAATTCTTGAGGAAGCTTGGATGTGAAGACTTCCCTTCTTTTGGTGTAGTGTTGATTAGGTTAGGGTTTGCAGGCAGAGCTTCTAGATAGATTCTCTTCTTTCATAAACATGGAAGGTGTTGATCACTTCCATTCTTCCCTATGATGTAAGGTACCCTTGTAAAGGCCTCATCCCTCCTTTGGTAGGATGTGTGGCCCTTCACAAGTTGGTAGAACCTTTGAGGGTCCTTTCTCTGATGATGGAGTGCTTAGTGGTGACCTTTGGTCTTCACTCTGCTGTCAATCATCCAAACCTTGCTCTTGTTAGATGAATCTTTCTCCCTTGCTAGAGGATGGGATTCCTTTTTGGAAGATTGAAGATGCTAGAAGTTGACACTTGCTGTTGAAGACTACCATTGGAGCTGAAGCTTGAAGACCAGTAAGGACAAGTTGACATTTGTGAAGGGAATCAAATTGAGATTAGAGAAAGAGGTGAAGCTTGAGGAAAACAAGTTGATACTTGTGTTTGATACTTTGAGAGCCTGAAGGAGCAAGTTGATACTTACAATTGGGATTGAAGCCTACAGGTGGAGTCTACTTTGGAGCTGAGGCTTGAAGAAGAAGGATAAGGTGATACTTATGTTGATACATTAGAAGCTTGAAGAAGTAAGTTGATATTTGTTGTTGTAGATGATAGCCTTAAAGGGCAGTTGAAGACTGAGGACTGAGCTACTGTCAGAAGAGCTTTGCTCTGAAGCTGTGGAAGCTGTTGATCTGCTTTCTTTCCTGTCTGTTTACTTTCTGTGTAACTGTATTAATGTGACTTGTTTGAATTGCTTGATGCATTAGAATAATTTCATGTTTAGATTGACTTAAGCTAGGAGCATGATTGCACTAGAGGTTGAGGTGCTCCCTCTGCTTGTATTGTTATTGTATGGCTTTGCTTGCTGGTATTCGGTAGAGCTTTGCTCCCTTGCCTGTGTGGTTTGTGAGTTACTTGATGGCATTTTATTCTCCTCTATGATTGCAGTTATTCATACTTGGCTTGAGGTTGAGATGAGCTTGTGGAGGCTGATGCCCCACACACATTTCCTCCTTCACTTGCATTGCATGCATTTTACAGTCGTTTACTGTTTACTGTTAAGCTGATGCTTTATCTGTTTCTGTTTATCATTGACATGATCCCTTAGGAATCTCACTTCCTTTGATAAGGAATTGATGATTAGAACTTTAGGTTGAAACCTATGCATGATGACTTCTAGGAGTTCCCTGTTTCAAACTTCAACCATAGGATGAATCCTTGGCATGACAACAGTAGGACTTGATAGTCTCCTCTTAGTTGAACCTGTTCGTTCCCTCTTCTCGTCTCAAAACAAATTAAAATACAGTAATAAAGGTTAACTGATGTCGTACGTTACGAGCCTTAAGCTATCTGAGAAAGGGTTGTCGGAGAGTTCTTTTCGACAGCTTGGATGTTTAATATGGTACCCTTTGGGTGACATATGACGCATTCACTCTCAGGTCATAGTCTCTAGTGCGATATTAGTTGCAAACAACCGTAAAAAAATAGTTCTTCCGTAAAAGATAGAAAATAAACTTCAAACCTTTTTGCCCCATGGGCCCATAATTCAAAGGAAGCTTTTCTGAAGGAAAGAGTGTCGTTAACTCCCAGTTCTACCGCAAACGGTGACGCCTGAGTCTCCAAAGGTCGAGCTGCATACACCAAACTGCTGGAACTATTTGTTAACCCTACTCGAAAAAACAGATGAATCTGAATTCCCGTAATTCGTTATATCCCGAACTACGTAAGCTCTAATCTCTCATACCTGTTGAGAGTACGTAGGCACAATACTGATGTATTGGTGAGCCACCTTCCCTGTAGCCCGTAGTTAGCCGAACTACGTTGACTCTGATTTCTCATTCTCTGATGAGAATACGTAGGCATAAAGTGCAACGCTTTACCGAGTCACTTTATTTTCTTTTTAAGCCAGCCTTGATAGGTAGATAGTAAAACAAACCCGTCAGATAAACACAACAAGCATGGATCCCATCGAGTACGATGGACGTGAGGGGTGCTAATACCTTCCCCTTGCGTAACCGACTCCCGAACCCAGACAAAGGTTGCGATGACCTTGTCTTATACCTTTTCGTCAGGTTTTTCCGATCGTTTCCTTTCCCGTTCTGAGGGATAAATAACGAAAGGTGGCGACTCTTCTGTTTTGCCGGCACCTTATTTTTGCGGTAGCGACAGATACCACACAGGAAAATAGACAAACCGCCACTAGCCAGGGTCTGGATACCTCACATGCTAATGAAAAAACCTGGTGTTAGCCGGGGTATGGATACCGCACGGGCTAAAGAAATGAACCGGTGGAAGTCGGGGTTTGGATGCCACACGGGCTTGAGCAAGTAAAAACCGGTGAAAGCTGGGGTATGGATACCACTTGGGCTTGAGAAATGAACCGGTGAGAGCCGGGGTCTAGATACCGCACGGGGGAAAGGAAATATACCGATGTAATCCGGGGTCTGGATATCGCACGGGCTTGAGCCAATAGGTTCGGTGAAAGCCGGTGTCTGGATACTCTGCGGGCTAAAGAAATAAACTGGAGGAAGCCGAAGTCTGGATACCGCACGGGCTTGAACATATAAAACCGAGGTCTGGCTACCACCCAGGCTAAAGAAAAACACCATCACTAGCCAGGGTCTAGATACCACGTCGGCTAATGACATAAGCACTGTTAGTCGGGGTCTGGATACTATACAGGCTGAAAAGATAAACCATCGTCTGTTGGAGATACACCTGAAAACAAGAGGTAACATCCTGGCTTATGTTTCGAATGCATATGTTTGAAATTTTTTTCTATGGCGTAATGATCCATACGAAATGGAAATGCTACGCATTTGAGGATGAAATGCACAATGCAAATGCAAAGGAACCACTCCAGCAAAATAAATGCTGATGAGACGAAGCCAACTCCGCTGGGAACGACTGAGTGCCAAGTACGATTGGACTTTTGCTGGGGAAAATAAGCCCTAGATGGCTTCTTGGAAAAGAACCCTCCTGAGTAAACTGTTCTGCTGAGAACAAAATCCACTCGTTGGGGATCACAAAATCAACTCTGCTGAGGAAAGTGGTCCTGGACGGCCTACCAGAATACAACTCTTCTGGGGAACAAACGACTTGGCTAGGGAAACGAATCCACTCTACTGGGGGAAATCATCCCTGGATGGCCTTTTAGAATACGACTCTACTTGGGAAGTAAAGTAAACTGCAGGGACTTACTCCACTCTGTCGGAGATTTCGATCTGCTAAAAATTTGAATCCACTCTGCTAGGGATAATGAAGAAGATTTACTAGGAAGATATATCTGTTGAGGATGAAAATTCTCTGGGTCAATCCCATTTTGTGGGGAAGAAAACATTCCACTGACTTCTCCGGGGACCTGCAGGGGATAAGAATTAACCGGGGAAACATTCCAAAAGAAACTCACTCTGACGAATACCAATGACCAACTGGATTCTGCTACGGACAACAACTCTACTGGGGATATCACCCAATGAGGGAATCAACATCTACCTCTGCTTGGAGAAATGATTAATAAACTCAACAATATCAACCTCTTCTTAGGGAATTGAGTCCCTGACTTGAACTCTAAGGGGAAAGGAGTCAAAGATCTAGACTCCGTGGGGATGATGACACTGCACTCGTCCCACTGCTGGGAGAATAATCCCAAATACCGACTGGGGATAACCAAGAACTCAACCTGCTAAGGAGAAACTAGTCAAACTCCGATGGGGATAACTTTCTAGAATAACCTTAAGAATGAGAGTCCTGCAACAAATACAAGCAAAATATCCTGTATACAACAAAAGCTATCTCAGTTATTGTCCATGACATCGTTCAAGCAAATCAAAGTTTTAATCATGATAAGCAGAGCCCACAAGTTTATGTATGCAAAGTTTTATCAAAAACATCAGGCGTTTTTTGCAGACAAAACAGTAAAAGCTAAAAACAAACACGAAAGCTTTCTGAATAATATACTTCATTGATAAATGGCCTATAAATAGGAAAATTTACAACAGATGCAAATCTTGAAAAGAGAAAGTTGCGCAGATAGTACAGAAATACAATAGATATACAAAATGTCGGCAATGTGGTACAGACAACCACCGTGTGTCGACTCATCTATGACACGCATGACTTCGATGCCTCTCCAACGCTTCATCCTCTAAAAAGACTGACTTGATTGATTGACCCTCGAGTCCTCCTAGAATCCACTGTGCTCAAAGGATCAATACACAGACCGTAGTCATTTGCTTTTCAAATCCCTAACTTTTGCCTGAATCTCCCTTGCGGGTTTTTGATTCACCGGGATACCCATTTTTGCCAAAGTCGCCTTTTCAGGTTTTCAACTTTGCGGGTTTACATTCTTTTCTTTTTATCCCTAACTTTTGCCCGAACCCATTCTTTTTATGGTTCGCCGGGATGCCCCATTTTTACCTGGATTTTCTTTTTCTTTCCAGCGGGTCTATTTAAACAAAACATTTTTTAACTGCGTCTGCGTTAATAGGAGACGTGAAATCTTCGCCATCCATGGATGAAAGTAATAAAGCTCCTCCTGAGAAGACATTCCTTACAACATATGGACCTTCGTAGTTGGGAGTCCATTTTCCCCTGTGATCTGTCTGTGGAGAGAGAATCCGCTTCAACACTAAGTCACCTACCTGAATGCTCTGAGGGCGCACCTTCTGATCAAAAGCTTTCTTCATCCTACTTTGATACAAATGACCATCTGCAATGAACGCCAACCTCTTCTCTTCCATCAAGTTGAGTTGATTCAATTTGTTCCTCACCCATTCTGCCTCATCAAGTTGGACTTCAACCAAAACTCTCAAAGAAGGAATCTCGACTTATAATGGTAGGACAGCTTCCATACCATACACTAGCGAGAAAGGGGTTGCCCCAGTTGAAGTATGTACCGAGGTACGATATCCGTGTAATGCAAAGGGCAACATCTCGTGCCAATATTTATAGGTCACAACCATCTTCTACACAATCTTCTTTATATTCTTATTGGCCGTCTCAACAGCGCCATTCATCTTTGGGCGATAAGGAGAAGAATTGTGATGCTTAATTTTGAAACTCTGGCACAGTTCCTTCATCATCTTGTTATTCAAATTTGAACTATTATCAATAATGATTCTCTCAGGCACTCCGTAACGATAGATGATGTCCTTTTTAATGAATCGGGCCACAACTTATCTAGTGACGTTGGCGAAAGATGTTGTTTCAACCCACTTAGTGAAATAGTCGATTGCCACTAAGATGAAGCAGTGTCCATTGGATGCGGTCGGTTCAATCTTACCGATCATATCAATGCCCATAATTCCACAGGATCGCTTTAGTAATGATAAGATTGATATTTTTGACGAGCTTTGTTGGAGATGGTCCACAATCTTGTAATTGCTTTTTCTAATTAGACGCATGAATTCCTTAACGTCTTTCAACAAAGCATTCTTCTCAGCCCCTTGGGAACTTTTTTCAACAACAGCTTTCCCCTTTCCCTTATCCTGTCTTTTAGTATTAACCTCTGGAGGTGCAAACACTCTCCCTTTTCTCGTCATTCCTCCTATTCCCACCAAATTATCCATCGAATCAGACGTCGTTCCTTTCAGCTCTTGTTTTATGCCGTTACAAAAGACTTCAGCACCATAATTTCACGGGATCGCTTTAGTGCTTTCGTAAGGCACAGGCCATGCCTTGGTGATTATGATGGTAGCTGGCCTCGGCAGCGCATATATATTAATGGTTTTAAAAGGAATTGAGATTTTGGCAATCTCATCCTGCTCTTGAGCAATCACCCTCTCAGCCTTTTCTTCACCAATTCTGTCAAATTGTAGTATGACTTCATTCATTAATCTTTGCACGTGATTTTTCAAGTCCTCACATCCCTCTAGATTAGCCAAACAGCCTTCACAGTTTTCCATACAACCAGGGAACACTCCACCCTTCAACAGCCTGTTCTTAACAACACTCAAAGGAGTTTTCAGCCCTTCAACAGCCTGTTCTTACCAAATTCAAACTCTCTTCCCCCACAATAGCATTTACCCCAGTCGCTTCATGGTTAGGCATAGGATTTTGCACAACATTGGGCGCATCATTCGTAAAATTTATTGCCTTGCTATCTATAAGGTCCTGAACCTTATGCTTGAAGGCTTTGGTGCATCAAAATGTTTGTTCACCGTCCTTCTACGATCTTGGAACTGTCGCGAAGCGTAATTTTGTTGTTGTTCCTGTTATGGACGTTGTCGTTGTTGTGGTTGTACTGCCGGAATAGCAATGCTTGCAATCTAAGGTTGTTGTTGGTGATATTGATTTCTGTTTCTGTTTCTGTTTATGTTGTTACCCCTGTATCCTAAGATTGCGTTCGTCTCCCCTTCTCTTTTCTTATTACCAAAGTTCTTTCTACCTCCTCCAGACGAGGACCATTCTCCCGTTTGGATCTTTTCCAACTTAATCCCATTTTAAACTTGCTCACCTGTAATGATTAAGTGCATCAGCAACTTCTCGTCATCGGAGTATGCAGACATTTTTCTATAGTAGGAGCGGAGATGCACCATGGTACAGGTCGTCCCCTTATACTTGTCAAAGTCTGGGACCTTGAACTTTGGTGGGATCCTTAAACCTGGGATTAGCCCTAAGATTGACATATCCAGACCCAAGGAGTTCTGATTTTCAAGATTCCTCATCTTCTCTTCTATCAATTTAAACCTCCTGTGTGCGTCTGGCTGCAGTCCTGCTCCCAAATCTCCCATTGAGGACCAGCGTTTCCATGTACAGTGCATGTTGGTGCTAGAATATGGACTCTAGTCTGATTAACTCTGCTTGGAGGGATAACAACTGTTGGAATGGAAGTGGCATGAGGAGTGCCATTGCCAGTTGTTGGAGGAACAACAACAGTCCCTCCATGAAGAACTCCACTTCCGTCAACTCTAACAATTAGAGGTTGAACGAGTGTTCTTAGCTGCTCCTGGCCATTGGCGACCCCTTGCATCAAGTCCATAAATTATGCCATACGGTCACGGAACTCCTGCAGCTCAAGTTGAATTTGGTCCATGGCTTTTTGCTGATTCCCTCTTGATGAATAGCGATGAATGGTGTAGTCTTCAATCCTGAAACAGTGTTGAGAAAACCACAAAGGGAAGTATGGTCAACAGAACCAGGAACACCTGTAATGCAATATGAAAAATGATGCAAAATGCAGACATGTAAATATGGTTCAGGGAAATCTTCCCCTTGATTCTAGTTCCACGGGCATAATAGGAGAGCGAAGAGCCAACATATGGAGCCACAAAACCTTTCTCATAAAAAATAATAAGGAACAGAGTGTCAACACACAATACATCACCAAGGAAAATACAATTGAGTCAATACGAGCTCATCCAACAATCTTGGTGATGGTCGAAGTACAAAACAACAAAATACAAAAGAGAAAATACATCAAGTGCGACAGCAAGTTTGAAACTCCTCCAACAACTCCCTCGTATCAGGGTGATCAGGCCTAGCAATCAATCCCTGGATAAGCAACTCCCTCCTGCTGATGGTAGCTTGTAAGCCTTGAGCATAATCTTCCCAGGCGCCTTCCCCAAATTCATCTTCAAGTTTAGACCTCTTTAGATCTTCTCTCAACTTATACTCCTCCAACGTTGCAAGAGCTTCACGTAGCTTGCGGTCGCTTTAGTATCGGCGAGCTGATTCTACGGGACCTTTTTCATCTTTGATTCGGAGTTGAGTCTTCAACCTTTTAATCTGTTGATGAAGCCCATCTTCTCTTTCTTTGTTGTTGGTTAGGATAGCATTCCATTGTGCGTTGAACTTGGATATCTCAAGGTGTGCTTTCGCAAATTCTTTTTTCTTGCCTTTAAGAGAATTTCCCAAGCTTCTCATATCCTGACTAAGACGTTCTCTGACGCGAATTTCTTCAATCAGTTCTCTACCCATCTTGTTCACTATCTCTACTGTATCTTGGATAGATGAGTAGCTTGATTCTTCTCACTCCTAAGTTGAATGATATCCTTCTCTAACTCTTCATTCGCCTTCCACAGTTCTTCATTTTCAGCCCACAGTTGATTGTACTTCTGGATGTTAAATGTCATTGGTTCTTCAACTACTCGAGGGTACAAAGGATCCCTGACGGGAAATAGTAGCAACAATCTCTTAACTCTTTCCCGGATCCATTCCAAATATGGTCCATAGGCTCTGCAATCGCTCTTGCCCAAAGCAATTTTTCCTTTGCGTTGAACATTACTCCAAGCTTGATGTAATCTAGCCAGAATGTCATTATCAGCTAGCTCAGTGAAATACAGAGATTCCTGTATTTCTTCTTCCTTCGTAGATTCTCTCAGAGCATAGCCAAACTGTTTGACAGCGAGAGCAGGATTATAATTGATGCCACCTTTGCGCCCGATCAAAGGAACGTTGTGGAAGCTTCCACAACTGAAAATAATTTCACTGCCCAGAAGATCTCTATTGAACCATTAAATATTCTCTGATGTCAAGCCCATGAGCCTTTCAGACCACTCAACTGTATTTGCCAAATCAATAAAGAGTCCATACTTGGGCAGATGTGAAATAAACCATATGTACAGCAGTGGCACACAACAAGAGACATTCCTTCCTCTTCTATTCTCATTCTTATAGTGGACAGAGTGGTAGACATCTCCTAAGAGTGTTGGCACAGGATTCTTGGAAGCAAAGATATGGAAGGCATCCAAATCAACAAAATCAGGTATACAGGGGAACAGTACTATGCCATAGATGCAGAGAGCCAAAATAGCATTGAAAACAACCCAACATCCCTCTTTTGCAAAATGTTGAGCTTTATTCACCAAGAACGATAAAGGGAACCCAGGAGCTCCATTCCTCCATACCATATTCCCATCCAATTCAGAAACATCCAAATGAAGAGCATTGGCTAGCTTAGTCAAATAAGGCTCTTTTTCAGAATGCACAAAAGGCATCTCTTCCAATACAGGAATCCCTAACAACTGAGAAAACTCTTCCAAGGTTGGTAATAAAACATATCTGGGGAATGTAAAACAACACAACTGAGGATCATAAAATTACAGCAACGCATGGATACCATCTAGCTCATATTTAAAGGCCTTGCAGACAAAACTCAGAAGCCTCTCATACTCTTTTCTGAAGTCCTCCATAACCCCACACTCAACCATAGAAATAAGGCCAACCAAAGGTCCTACATCAGGTATCGGGAACTTGTACACCATAGCTTTCTTGAGACCAGGCTCCATGAAAATGGTGGATCAGATTACTAGAATCAAGAGGAAAATATATACCTGAAACACAAATACATGTGAATGTTAAAATGAAAATGAAAATGCAAATGCACACAGGGGATCAAGATTGATGTGCTGTTGACTGAGTTGAACCAGAGCTTCGCTTTGGCGAAAAAATACCAGAACACCAAAAGGCCAAAGTATAGGAACCTCATAACATCAGAGATCAAAGGTCCGCACTGATAAGAAGTCAAGGTAGGTTGGAGGTCAAGTTTCCTGCATAACCCTCCCACTCACAAGGTATGGACCTAATATTTGACAAGGTTTGGCATCCTATGCGATAGTTAGCATCACAGACTTTCGAGAAACGATGATACTTTCACCATTTCTAGTTTGGCATCATAGTCTAACGAAGCAACCTCAGTTAGCTGACTCCCAAATGATCAGTCTCTAGAGTCGACAGTTTCCATATCCAACATCTCCCTCCTGACCAATGTACAGGATGAGGCATCTTCAAAGAAAACCTCGTCTGAACGCGAATTTCGTGAGAACTAGTGCATGTCTCCATACAGGTCCATCACTAATTTCCACTTCTAATGATATGGTTATACTCAAGCCTGGGTTTTGGGTTATCACACAATGGAATCAACCCCACCCAACAGCACATCAATAACATGATACAATGCGGGAAAGTAAAATGAAAATGCGATAAAATACAGATACAACACAAATGCACATATATACACACCCAAAGATAAAACGCACAAGCGCTAAGATTGACTCGCATAGGAGATGGGAATTGTCCCCAGCAGAGTCACCAGCTGTCGCATCACTGCAAAGAGGGGCCGACAAGGACAGAAGAGTCGCCATCGTTTGTTATTTATCCCAAAAGAGGGAAAGCAAACGATCTGAGAAAAGGGGAAAAAAAAAGTCATCGCAACCAAATCTTGGGTTCAGGAGTCGGTTACGCAAGGGGAAGGTTTGAGCACCCCTCACGTCCGTTGTACTCAACAGGATCCACGCTTGTTGTCTATCTAAAAGGGTTTTAATCTATCAAAGGTTGGTTCACTGGTCAAAAGAAAAGAAAAGAGACTCGATAGAGCATCGCCGCTCTATGCCTACATACTCCCTCGTGTAATGGAAAGTCAGAGTCAACGTAGTTCGGAAAACTACGGGTGAAGGTGGGGAAAGGTTGCTCGCCAAGGCATCGCCGTCTTGTGCCTACCTATCCTCGTCTGGTACAAAAAATAAGAGCAAATGTAGTTCGGGATGACACGACCATATATTGGTTCAAGTGTTTTAACTGAGTAGGGTTAAACCTTCGTTCTAGTAGTTAGGGACGATGCCTGTTTGCGGTAGAACCAAAAATTAACACACTCTTTCTGAAAATGATTTTCCAAAAAATCCTGAAGGATAAAAAGGTTTGATGATTTGTTTTTTGTTTTTTATGAAGAAGTGAATTGAATTAAGTTTGTAACTAATGTTGCACTAAAGACTACGACTTGAGAGCGAATGCATCGCCTATCGCCCAAAGGGCATACGCTAAACACTCTAGACAGATTGAGAGGAGGCTCCCCAACTATCATTCCTCAAGTACTTAAGGATCATAGCATACAACACTTATTATCCTTTATTAGGTGTCTTAAGATGTTAAGAGATGAGAGAAGAAGACACAAACTCTAAGGGGAAACTAATCAACCCTAATGTTGTCATGCAAAATGCTCCTAAAGTTGGGATTAAGTGGGAAGAAATTGTCCTAATGTTATCATACAAAGGATTTAACACCTAATGTCTCTCCTACTCCCATATTAGTTAGAGGGACTAGGAATCCTAATGGATCATGGCAAAAGAACCAAGTAAACAACAGATAATCCAATCACAGATAGAATGAAAGATGAAAAGAAGTTGATTTGAACAAGTCAAAAGCAATGCAAACATGAAATGCAAAGTTGCAAAGATGAAACATGAGAATCAAATGATGAAACAAAGACAAGTGATCAAAAGTATTTGAACAAGTTCAAAAGAGTGAGATGAAATGGGAGAAGTCACAACTCCTACAACCATTCAAACATCAATCACTAAGACAAAAGCCAAGCATAAAACAAAACCAAAAGCCATGATCAATTAGAAGGTGGGAGAAAAGAGGCTTAGGAAGCAAGCAACATGTAATGTATCTCAACCAAATATCTCATAATGATCATGAAAGATCAAAGAGAAAACAAGTGCAAAAGATTGATCCATCATTCAAGACAAACTCAAAGGATGAAGATGGATACCAAATTGTCTTAAATGATGACCAAAGCCTAAGGGACAGAAGTGAAAACATTAGAAGAGAGGTCCAAAACAAAATAGAAAATAAAAGTACAAACAAGTAGCAAGTCAAGGCAAGAGGAAGGACCAAAGTTCAATCCATGTTCAACACTTAAAAACAAGTGAAAATGCCTAACTTCTAAGTAACTTATGAAACAAGTTACACCAATTTATGATCTAAAAATGAAAGACTAAAATCTTGGGCAAGTTAAAAACATATAGCAAAACTCACAAGATGCATACGGGATCATTAGGAATCATTTCCAAAAGAAACTAGGTCAAGCTAGCTTGTATGAACACCTTCAAAGGTGGCTTGACTTGCAAGGTTCACCAAAAATATAAGGATGGCTCAATAAATTCCAAATAAAATGCACAAAGTAACCAGGTCCAATGGCAAACAGAAGCCAAAGTTTCAAAGCCAAACTCAATCTTAGGCATCACCAAATAATTTGATTAACAAGGGTGATCCACCTTATTCAGTATTAATCGAGGGTCAACAAAAACAACTCAAAGTCAAACATAAAATGATCAAACATGAACCAAAATCAACCTCAAAGGTACTTCAATCCATTCTCTAAATGGAGAAGAAACCTTATTCATAGGTGATGTGAATTGGTGGTTCAAATGTACATGATCAAACAAAGGCAACATTAAAACCACTTCCAATTGCAAAATTAAAATAAAATTGCAAAATAAAATAAATACAGAAACAAAAATTATGGAAAATTAATTAAGGTCTTGAAATAATAGAAACATATTTTTGGGGAATTTTTAGACAATCAGAAGTATTTTTAATAATTAAAAATGAAAACAGAAAGAAAAATAAAATAAAATAAGTGAAAACCAAGGGAGGTGTATTTGTAAAAGCAACATGAACTGAATTCATGAACAACACGCATGGGCCTGGAAAAGAGGGGTGGGAATATCACTTCAAGCCCAACTGATCCAAGGATCAGACTTAAGTGAAATGTTGCGTTTCAATTAAGTGACGTGGGGTCAAACAAAAAGCTGGCAAAGTCAAGCAAATCAGAAGATAACACGCCAGCAAGTCAATAAGTCAGTCCAGGCCAACTCAGCGACGTGGAACGAACTAGACGCTGGAGCTAGGGCTCCGGTCGTCTTCTCCGGCCAAGTCGCCGGAGCTTAGGGTTCAAACCTCCACAAAAATGTCAAAAAATGGTACCAATCGAAAAGTCTTGCTACAAGGATCTCAAATCCACAAATCAATCAATCAAAATGTTCCAAAATAAAGAGAATCGAAGGATTGAAAATCAAACATGTCATCTATAAATGTTATCAAACAAGAACAACAATGGATCAAACATGGCCTACTCAACATAGGGCTTCAGATGCAACCAACATGAGCATAAATATGTGCCTAGAATGAGAGAAAAATGGAAGAGAAGCTTACTGAATGGAGCAACTCCGTTGGTTCTTCAGATGCGCACAAGCTTGACTTTCTTCCTTCCAATCCACTCCTTATGCTCTCAGGAAGAGGATGCAAGCTTCAATTGCTGTTGATTTTAGGTGAAAACTCAGATTCGAAAATGAAAAGTGTTTGGAAAATTTGAAATTCTCTCTGCTCTCTCTAGCTGCAATTCTCTCTTCTGATGATTAGGGCAAACAAAACAGCTTTTATATGATGGGTATTGACACTTCATGCAGGCCCATGCTACTTCATTTGAGTGCTTTCCAAAAATGGCCAAAAAATCAAGTTTCACATACACACGGGTTTTGCACTTTCTACACCACATGAGCTCAGCAATTGGAAGTGCGTGAAATGTATAACTCAGCTGAATTGGTTTGGGCTTTGTGAATGGTCCACACCTCAAGTTTAAAATCAAAAATTTTTAAGGAAGAAACTTGAAAATGAGGCATCTCATGGAATTTTGTGTTGGTCCAATTGTGGCAAGTATCTTTATGATCATGTAAAGGTGTGAAATGTCTCAAAATAAGTGACAAATATGACCTATAATGTACCAATTTCATACCGTGACCAAAAGTCAAAATTTCACTCTAAAAGTCTTCCACATGGCCATGTAATTCAACAATCCAAATGAATTTTGAGTTCTATGATGTAAATAAGACTCTTAGGTACAATTTTCATGTTGGTTGGAAATGCATTTGAGGTACATAAGTTCATGAAATTGACCATTGAACAAGATGACCTATAATGAACTTTTCCAAAAATACCCTTGCCTTGAAAGCTAAGATCATGAGGAAGAGGATTTCTCATGTGTTCCACACATGAGAAAGAGGACTTCTATGACTTTTTGGAAAGCTAAGATCATGAGGAACAACTTACATGTTCACTTGAAGTTGAGGAGAAACTTGATTCTAGGTCAAAAGTGCCTTGGAAGTTAGTTGACTTTTTGTTGACCAAAATTCTATTCATCTGAGACCCCTAACTTGTTGGCATCATAACTTGAGATGTACAAACTCAACGGATGAGTTCTTGTACTCAAAAGAAAGCTAAGAACATGCTCTAAAAGTCTCATATTTTCATATAAAATTAGACTTAGCTTGCAACATAGGTGAAAATGGCCTTGAAGTTGGGCACTAAAGAAGGGGATTTTACACTGAAATCATATAAAACCCTAATTTAGTAACTTCTTCCACTCTTTATTACTCTTGATTTGATCTTTTCATGATATCCTAGATGCTTCAAAATGACTTCTCATGGCTTGTGTGACTTGAAAACCATTTTGGAAACCTCTCAAGTCCACAGTTGACCTTGAGTTTACCAGATGAAATCCTAACCCCAAGTCCTTTGTCTATGGCTCTTGCATATGAATTAAATGATTGCACAAGCTTCATAATAACCCCTAAGTTGTTCAATGAGTTTGTAGACCATGTCCTCTTCAAGATAAAGACCTCATGACCCCTTGATGACCCTTTGATGGTCTCCAAGATAGGAGGTAACAACTTCACTCGAATCTCTCCCTTCAAAGAGCTTTGAAACTTCCATGCTGATGAAACCCTTGATGGTTTGCACAAATACCTCTTGCTTGAGCTTGAAACCAAATAAGCCCTGATCACCTTCTAAGAACAATGTTATGCAAATGCAAATGCTAGAATGCAATGAAACACAAGCCAAGTTAAGAAGAAAAGGTTGTTCAAATTTTGGGATGCAACAACATGGAACCTGTTTTCAAGAGGAATGTCGTCTACAAGTTCCTGATGCCAGAGATAGGGCCTTTGTTTAGTCTCATTGTTGTAGCTGATCACAATGTCATGGAGGATTTCAGGAAGGATTATGGGAAGATCCTTAGATATGTCTGCAAAATCTCAAGATATGAGTTGGGAGGTATTCACACTCTGCTGCAATTTTATGATCCTCAGTTATGCTGCTTCACCTTCCCAGGATATGTCTTGATGCCTACTTTGGAAGAGTTTGCTATGCTGATAGGAGTTCCGGTCCTAGAGCAGATGCCTTTCTTCCATTCTGAAGTAAAACCTGATTTGACCAAGCTGGTTGGTGCTCTTCATGTGGATATCTCTGAGTTGGATGGTAAGATGGTGTGGAGGAATGGAATCCCTGGCTTTCCATTATCATTCTTGGTAAGCAGATCTCAACACTTTGCAAAAGAAGTTTGTTGGGTAGTTTTCAATGCTAATTTGGCTCTCTGCATTTATGGCATAGTCCTGTTCCCTAATATCCCAGACTTCATGAATTTGGACGCTTTCTATGTTTTCGCTTCTAATAATCTTGTGCCTACACTCTTAAGTGATGTATACCATTCTGTGCACTACAAGAAAGAGAATAAAAGAGGAATGAATGTCTCCTGCTATGCGCCACTTCTTTACAGATGGTTTGTGGATCATCTTCCTAAGGTTGGGCCCTTTGTTGATAATGCAGACACAGTGGATTAGTCCGAGAGGATCATGGGCTTGACATCGAAGAATATTGTTTGGTTCAACAGGGACTTGCTTAGGAGTGAGATTATCTACAGCTGTGAAAACTTTCCCAATGTTCCTTTGATATGAAGGAAGGTTGGCATCAATTATAATCCTGGTCTCACCGTCAGACAATTTGGCTACGCTCTGAAAGGACCCCCGAGGGAGGAGGAAATACAGGAATCTCTATATTTCACAGGATCAGTTGACAGTGAGACTTTGGCCAGATTAGAGAAAGCCTAGGGAAGAATCCACTGGAAAGAAAGATCTTCTTTGGAAAAAGGTGATTGTAAAGCCTATAGACCATATGTTGAGTGGATCCAAGAGAGGGTTGAGAGGTTGTTATTACCATTCCCAGTCCGAGAACCTTTATATCCTTTGGTAGTTGAAGAACCGACAACAGTTAACATTCAGAAGTATAATTAACTGTGGGCTGAGAAAGAAGCACTACGCAAAGCCATTGAAGAGCTGGAAAAGGAGGTTATCCAGCTGAGAAGCGAGAAGAATAAAGTTGCTTACCTGTCCAAGATGAAGACAGAGACTCTGAACAAAATGGGGAGAGAATTGACTGAAGAAATTCGTGCCCGAGAACGAGTAGGTCAAGATCTGAAGAGCTCTAGAAATATCCTCAAGGACAAAAAGAAAGAGCTAGAAAGAGCACGCCTGGAGATATCAAAGTTCAACACTCAGTGGACTGTAACTATGACCAATAACAAGGAAAGAGAAGATTAGCTCCATCAGCAAATTGTTAGGTTCAAGACTCAGCTCCGGATTAAAGATGAAAAAGATCCAGTTAAATCATTTCGTCATTACAAAAGCGACCGTAAGCTACGAGAAGCTCTTGCAACGTTCGAGGAATACATGATGAGATCAGAGTTGAAGAAGCCCGGACTTGAAGATGCTTTCGGAGAAGGTGCTTGAGAGGAGTATGCTCAAGACTTGAAGGATGTCATTAGTAGGAGGGAGTTGCTTATTTAGGCATTGGTTGCACGACCTGATCATCCGGATACAAAGAAATTGTTAGAAAAGTTCCAGACTCGCTGTCGTAGCTGATGCAATTTTCCTTTGTTCTTCTGTATTTGGTTTTGTCTTGCATTCAGACCATCACCAGGATTGTTTGATGAGGTCGTATTGATGACTCTGTTGTTTTCCTTGGTGACATGTTGTATGTGCTGACTCTTTTCCTCATTTTATTTATGAGAGGGATTTTTGTGGTCCTATATGTGGTTCTTCTGTCTTCTGTTGCTTCTTCCGTGGAACTAGAATCAAGGGGAGAATTTCCCTGAAACATATTTACATGCTTGTATTTTGCATCATTATCATATTGCATTGCAGGTGTTCCTGGTTCCATTAACCTTATTCTCTCTGTAGTTGTCTCAACATTATTTCAGGATAGAAGACCAGACATTTCACCGATACTCGACCAGAGGGAATCAGCAGAGAGCTATGGATCAGATTCAGCTAGAGTTGCAAGAGTTCAGAGACTGTATGGCTCAGTTCATGGATCTCATGCAAGGGGTTGCTAATGGTCAGGAGCAGCTTAGAACGCTTGTCCAGCCTTTGATTTCTATGGTGGATGGTAGCGGAGTTTTTCATGGTGGGACCACTGTCGTTCCTCCCCCGGCTGAAGGGAGTAGTCCTCAAGCTAGTGTTATTCCAATTGTTGTTATTCCTCTGGGTTGAGGTAATCAACCGATTGCTCATATACCAGGTGCAGCTGGTGTTGCACATGGAGCAAAAGGTCCTTAGTGGGAGGAGGATGAATAGGATGATGTGTTCTCTATGTGAGATCTAGGCATAGGCTTGCAGACTGATGCGGATAAAAGGTTTTAAATGATCGAGGAGAAGATGAAGAGTCTAGAGAATCAGAATTCTCTAGGGCTTGATATGTCTAACATGGGGCTGATTCCAGGGTTGAAGATTCCATCTAAGTTCAAAGGGTCTGACTTTGATAAGTACAAACGGACGATTTGTCCAAGAGTACACCTCAGATCATATTACCGAAAAATGTCTACATATCTCGATGATGAAAAGTTGCTGATGCACTTCTTCTAAGACAGTTTGTTTGGACCTTCTTTAGAATGGTATATGGGCCATGAGGGAACTAATATCAGAAGTTGGAGGGATCTTGGAGAAGCCTTCGTTCATCATTATCAGTGCAATGGTGACTTGGCGCCGAATCGAGTTCCACTGCAAAATTTCTCTCAAAGGAGCAATGAGGGGTTCAAAGAGTATGCCCAAAGGTTGGAGTGAACTAGCTGCGAGAGTTCAGCCTCCAATGGTGGAAAGGGAGCTCATTGATATGTTCGTGGCAATGTTGTCAGGGATATATTATGAAAAGTTAATTGGTAACATGTCCAACAGTTTTTCTGATTTGATTAATACCGGTGAGAGGGTATAGAATGGTATCAAGTTGGGTAAGATTCAAGCATGAGAAGGATCCACATCTGGTGGAGGGAGAAAGACTTTTGGTAATTCCAAGAAGAGGGAAGGTGAAATGAATGCAGTTATAGGTTTTAGAAACAAGAACAGGAGTAGGGCGCAATGTTCACAAGAATATCAACAACAGCCACAGGCTGCAAGTATCACCATTCCTGCAGCACCTCAACAACAACAACAACAACAACAGAATTATGCACCGAGCCGGTTTCAGGACCGAGGAAGAGCAGTTAATAGGCAGTTTGAAACACCTCCTATGTCGTATTCTCAAATTCTACAACATTTGTTATAACTTCAGCTAATTCAAAAGACAACATTGGCACCTCTCACAAGCACGCCACCTCCGGGTTATGACGCGAATGCGAGATGTAATTTCCATTCAGGCGCTCTGGGCCACAATATAGATAATTGCAAGGCTTTCAAGCACAAGGTGCAAGACCTCCTTGATAGTAAGGCAATTAACTTCACCAATGATACTCCTAATGTGATTCAGAACCCGATGCCTAATCATGGAGCGGCCAGTGTTAATGTTATTATTAAAGAAGAATATCTGAATTTGGTAACTGGCGTAGCCGAGTTGAGAACACCGTTGAGCTTTGTTAAAAGTATGTTGTTGAAAGGTAGAGTTTTTACAGTTTGTGTGGAAAGTTGCGAAGGTTGTATTTCTCACCTTAAGGGTTGTGAAGATCTGAGGAATCACATTCAATGTCTGATGAATGAAGGTGCATTGCAGTTTGACAGGATGAGATCGCCACGATCTCAATCCCTTTCAGAACTATTAACATATCAGCGCCTCCAAGTCCAGCGCCTATGATAATCACTAAAGTCGGACCAGTGCCATACGAAAGTACCAAGGCAATCCCCCAGAATTATGGGGTGGAGGTATTTTGAAACGGCCAGAAGCAAGAGTTAATGGGAACATCGTCTGAAGGGTCATTCATTGACAATGTAGTTGAAGTTGGTGGATTGACAAGAAGTGGTAGGGTGTTTTCACCACCAGGTGTTGATGCAGAGAAGCCTGACAAAGGAAAAGGAAAGGAATTAGTGGAAGAAAGTTCACAGCAAGGAGAGAAAGATTCTCTGGTTAAAGACGCTGAAGAGTTCATGCGTCTTATTTGAAAGAGCGATTATAAGATTGTTGATCATCTGCAACAGACTCCTTCCAAAATATCAATTCTATCTTTGTTATTATGCTCGAAGGCACACAAGAATGCCTTGTTAAGGATTCTGAACACAGCCTACGTGCTGCAGGAAATTTCAGTGAATCAGCTTGAAGGGGTTGTAGCCCATGTTAATGCAGGCAATGGCTTGGGGTTCACAAACTTAGACTTAACTCCTGCGGAAAGGAATCACAATCATGCCTTGCACATCTCCAATAAATGCAGAGGGGCTGTCTTATCAAATGTATTGGTAGATATTGGGTCATCACTTAACGTGTTGCCCGAGAAGGCTCTAATGAAATTAGACACCTAAGGTGTGATATGTACTCCTAACGATATTTTTGTAAGAGCGTTTGATGGAACGAGAAGATCGGTTTTTGGTGAAGTTACCCTCCCTATTCAAGTAGGTCTGGAGATTTTCAATGTTTTTCTACATTATAGACATTCATCCCGCGTACAGTTGTCTACTCGGTCGACCCTGGATTCATTCTACAAGTGTAGTTACTTCGACCTTGCATCAAAAGCTGAAGTACATGGTTGAAGGAAGGATTGTCACTGTGTGCAGTAAAGAGGATATAATGGTTAGTCATTTATCATCCTTCAAATATGTAGAAGTGGATGGTGAGATCCACGAAACCCTGTGCCAAGTGTTCGAAGTTGTTCAGATTAAAGAGAAGCCTTCTGTTGTGGATAGTACTTCCGAGATTTCTATGTCTTCTTTTAGAGAAGCTCGAACTATGGTGGAGTCTGGTTCTTCACAAGGATGGGGTCAAGTGATCAGTATCCCCAACAAGCAGGATAAATTTGGATTGGGATACAACCCATCTTCCTCCTCACAGAGTGCTCCGTGGTATAGAGGACCGATGCAGTTTACTAGGGGTGGGGTCATCTTTGACAGAATCAACGCCATATCTAAAGACGAAGGGGACAATGATTGTGATATGGACGCGTGGATTCAGCCGTGTGTTCCTGGCCAAAGCTTGTGCAATTGGACCATTGAGGAAGTCATCCAAGTGTCCTTTGAAGATTAATTTATCTGTTTTGATTATGTGTGGCCCTGCGTTCTGCCCAGGACGTAGTGGTTTTCATTTGTAGGGCCATAATTTGTTTATGATTGAACTCTATTTTTATCATTAATCAAAGGCGTCTTTATGCATTCAAATTTTTTGATCCCTGTTTTCTTATTTTATTTTTGACAACAAAATGGCAATGTGGTTTGTGCTTTTTCGAATATAATTTTAAGCATCAAAACATCATCATGCAGGTTTCACATTCCAGATGCCACCGCTTCAGATCCGTCTATAACTCGGTTTGACTTTGATAATCCGATCTTTCAAGCCGACGAAGAGATTGATGAAGACGAAGACCTGCCTGAGGAGCTTGCCAGACTGTTGAGACAAGAAGAGAAGGTTATTCTGCCTCATCAAGAGGATATTGAAGTCGACAACCTGGGTACAGAGGAAGATAGAAAAGAGGTCAAAATTGGGGCTGCTTTAGAAGATGATGTCAAGAGAAGACTGGTTGAGATGCTTCGAGAGTACAGAGACGTCTTTGCCTGGTCATATGAAGACATTCCAGGGTTGGATACAGACATCGTAGTGCATCGTTTACCTCTTCGAGAGGAGTGTCCGCCTGTAAAACAAAAGCTAAGGAGAACTAGGTCGGACATGGTAGTTAAAATTAAGGAAGAGGTCCAGAAACAGTTGGATGCAGGTTTTTTGGCTGTCACAAACTACCCTTCGTGGGTCGCTAACATCGTTCTTGTACCTAAGAAGGATGGAAAGGTCAGGATGTGTATAGATTATAGAGACTTGAATAGAGCGAGCCCGAAAGATGATTTCCCGCTCCCCTACATTGATGTGCTAGTCGATAATATGGCTCAGTATTCAATGTTTTCCTTCATGGATGGCTTATCTGGGTACAACCAGATCAAGATGGCCCCGGAAGACATGGAGAAAATAACCTTTATCACGCCGTGGGGGACTTTTTGCTATAAGGTCATGCCCTTTGGATTGAAAAATGCAGGGGCAACCTACCAGCTGGCGATGGTGATTCTCTTTCATGATATGATTCATCATGAGATTGAGGTTTATATTGATGACATGATCGCAAAGTCACAAATGAAGGAAGAGCATCTGGTTAATCTTTTGAAGCTGTTTGAAAGGTTGAAAAAATTTATATTGAGTTTGAATTCGAATAAGTACACTTTTGGTGTAAGGTCAGGAAAGCTATTGGGGTTTATCATCAGTGAAAAAGGAATCGAGGTAGATCCTGCAAAGATAAAAGCAATACAAGAAATTCCAACGCCGAAAACAGAAAAAGAAGTTCGTGGTTTTCTGGGGAGATTGAACTACATTGCAAGGTTCATATCTCACCTTACAGCCGCCTCTGAACCTTTGTTCAAGCTGTTAAAGAAAGATCAGGTGATTGCCTGGAATGAAAATTATCAAAGGGCATTTGAAAAGATAAAAGAATACTTGCAGCAGCCTTCGATACTATTGCCCCCAGTGGCAGGAAGACCATTGATTATGTAATTGACGGTACTTGAGAACTCCATGGGTTGTGTACTTGGTCAACATGACGAGGCAGGCAGAACAGAACATGTTATCTATTACTTGAGTAAGAAGTTCACAAATTGTGAGTCCAGATACTCAATGTTAGAAAAGACGTGTTGTGCACTCTCTTGGGATGCCAAACGTCTAAGGTGTTGCACCCCAAAATTTGCCCAACATTTCTTTACCTAGCTTATGTTTCATTTCATTCACATTAGCATTATCATTTGCATTTCATTGACATGTGTGCAGGAGATCAAGAGGTATGATTACCAATCAAGAGCTACACAAGGCCTTGAAGCTAGATAAGAAGCTTATTCAAGTGTTCAAGGGTTGATATCCTTGTCAGAGAAGTTAAGAGATTCTCAGAGAGAGTGGTTGAAACCAGGTGTGTGTGTCTCCTAACTTGAGAGTTGTGGGAAGTCCTCAGATGATTCTGAAGCCATGAAGTTAGACTTGAGGTCTTGAGAGAGCTCACGAGAAGTGTTGAAGATCACTTTGAATCCTAGACAGGTCATTGTGCAAGATTAAGAAGGCTCAGCCATGATTGGTGCAGCTAGGGTTTGACTGGGTACACCCTAAGTCAACTGATGATTTGGAGAAGGTTGAGACCTAATTCAAGATCTATGTGATCATGGATTGATACATTGAGATGTTATAAGGATGATTCCAAGGTCAACTCATCATGATTGAGGAGTTTGAGAAGTTTCAAGCTAGGGTTTCTAAGGCTTGACAGTGTAAAATCCCCTAGTTTGACCCCTATCTTCATGGAAGTTTAGCTCAAGATGTGATTGTCATCTCATCTTGTCCCCAACATGAATGTTGTAAAGCATGATCTTAGCTTTAATTTGAGTACTAGATGTCCTTGATAGGATTTGTAGAACTCAAGTTATGACTTTGACAAGTTACAGGTCATCTGGGGTATGTGAATTTGGGGGCTTGAAAGTTACCTAACTTGCATGAAACGTTTGCCCAAGAAGGATGATTCCTATGAACTTTTGGTGAACATGAATGTTGTTCCTTATTCTCTTAGCTTTCTAGAGAGTACTAGAAGTCCATGATTGGATGTGTAGAAATCAAATTATGGCTTTGACAAGTCAAGGGCATTTTGGTCATTTGGAGATTATAGGTCACTTCAAGCATAAGGCCATAACGCTTATTTCCAAGCTTCAAATGGGAAAATTTTCAACATCAAACTTGTTCAAAATGATGTTTTAAGGCTAGTAAGGAGGTCATGAGTTGTTGGAAGTGCTTGTATCTCAAAGTTGCAAAAATGACCTAAAATAAGGGTATAAGTTAAATAAACCAAAGTTGGAAATTGATATTTTTGATCTACACATCCAAACCAAGGCATGTAATATATCATTTTGACTCTAAAAAACATTTTAAGAACATTGGTTTAGCCACATTTTTGAATTGAGGTGTAATTGGTGGACTTGCTTTGAAAAGTAGTTACTTACATCTTAAGTAACATTTGCAAAACACATGAGAGATCAATGCACAAGCTTCCAAGGCATTGTAACACATCTAATATCTCATTTGGAGAGATTTTAGGATCATAACAAGCTGCTGCAAAAAGTGAAACCAGAATTGGGGTGAGTATGGCATGAGATGGTATTTTTGATGACATGAGAAATTCAACATCTCCTTGGATGATTCCAGAAGGTTCTAGAGAGGTCCAACATCATCTATATATTGATTAGAAGGGGTTTAAGTGCAAGGTTGGTGAGAATTGAGGGAGAGAAGAGAGTTTGCAACTTCACATTGTTCATTGCAACTTGAATTCTGTTTCAGTATTCCACACCATTTTGATCTTTTCTTTTGATCCTAACAACTTTCTTGAATGTGTGTGAGTGTTTCCATAGCAAATCCCAAGCGAATCCATGGCTGAATCGTGTATGAGCAATTGAATTTCACCTGCTGCAAGTCACCATCGGGTTTGGAGTTCCAAGCATTTGCAATCAATTCTCTTGCATACAGAAGCAAGAACTTGGTACATTGAATGATTCCAGAGCAGTAGAAGGGTTGAATTGAAGCTTTGCTACTTCTGTTATTCAAGAATTCACAGGTTTGAATCTTTCATCCCTCACCTTAATTTAAGAAGAATTACCTCAGTTTGTTAGGTTAGATTAATAGTATGTGGTTAGGAGATCGTTTCTGGAAACTTAGAGAGGATTTGGTGATGATCAATGAGATGACACAATTTCTGTTTGGATCAAGAACACGCTGGATATTGAGAGATAATGTGAGTGTTATAGCGAGAAGTGATCAGGGTAATGTGGTGAACATTTTAGACCAAACAATTTGAAGAATAGTGATAATTGAGGTCTGAGCATAATTTTGATTCTTGATCGTGTTTTAGGTTAGAGGTTGATTCAATAAATTCTGAGGCTAGGGTTAGACTCAGGGAGAGATTTAGAGTGATTTGGTGTTTTAGATCTCGAATTTTGATGGAGATTTGAGGGAGCCCGAGTGAGGATGAGGTTGATGTTTGAACTCTATTACAATGGATGCTTCCCTCCATTTTCATGGCTAGAGGTAGGTGATGAAGTCCTAGCCGTCAGATCCACGTATGACCATTGACCAGAGCCAGATCCAAGGGTCGTGTTTTAATCTCAGGTTGTGAAGAGGGAAGAATGCTGATGCTCTAAACGCTGCGTATCATTAAACAAAAGGTTTTGGGCCTTAGCAAGAGACCACTATCCACACCCCCTAGCGAGCCCAATCCTGAAATGAACTGCTTTTGCTTACTATCTGCACCGTGTGTTTATCATTTTATCTTGATTTTCTTTATTTTTTTCATTTTATTCATGGTTCTTGATAAAATCATAAAAAATGGAAAAATGATCCAATTAATCCCATTCTTTTTGCATTATATTCATGACTGAATCTAGTATTGTTTAGATAAAAAATATTTTTATTTCATGCATTTTCTGATTTTAGAGGAATTTTCACATTTTAATTGATATTAAAATAGTTATGTTTGATACTTGATTTTGTGGAATTTTGTGTGATCATGTGGTGATGATTTTGATCCTAATTTTTTGTGAGTTTTTAGCATAGATATAAATGCTCCCTATAGAATTTTCTCACATTTTTGTGATGAACATAGGTGGTAGTTTAGGTTGAAACCTTTAGAAGCTCCATTTTTAGGGTTTATGGTTGATACCTTTGGATTTAGGACTTAATTTTAGGACTTAACAGATGATTTAGTCCCTGGTTTTTGTATGAGGCATTCTTAATTGAATTAGGATCCCTTAGGAATTTCTGTAGAAATTTATAAGATAGTTTACTATTTTTGATTGATTTTAGTTTAGGTGCTAGTTTTAGATGATTCTAAGGCACTAACTCAACTAGATTAACATCTTTAGTTCCCTTAGTTTAGGGTTGTGCTTTGCTTGTTCCTGGATGATGATGAAGACAAGTTGAAGATGCATTGGATTGCTTGAAGAGGCTTGGATTTGAAGATCTTCCCTTCGTGTGGTGTGGTCCTAATTAGGTTAAGATTAGGGTTTTGTAGGCAGAGCTTCTAGATAGTTCTCTTCTTCATAAACATGGAATATGTTGATCAATTCCATTCTTCCCTATGATGTAAGGTCCCTTGTAAAGGCCTCATCCCTCCTTTGGTAGGATGTGTGGTTCTTTGCAAATTGGTAGAACCTTTGAGGGTCCCTTTCTTTGATGACAGGATGCTCAGTGGTGACCTTTGGTCTTCACTCTGCTACCAAGCATCCCAACTTTGCTCTTGATAGATGCATCTTTCTCCCTTGATTAGAGGATGGAGTTCCTTACTTGAATAAGATTGAAGGATGAAGTTGACACTTCCATGTGATTGAAGATTACTCTGAGAGGCTGAAGCTTATAGATGAAGAGGACCCAGTTGATACTGGTGAAGCAAAGGGAGCTGAAGCAAGAAGAACAAGTTAATACTTATGAAGAGGACTCAATTGAGATTGAGTGAAGAGATGAGGCTTGAGGAATAAAGGATAAGTTGACACTTACATTGATGCATTGAGGGCCTGAAGGAATCAAGTGGATACTTGTAGTTAGGAGTGAAGCCTGAAGGTGGAATTCACTGTAAAGCTGAGGCTTGAGGAAGAAATAATAAGTTGAAACTTATGTTGATGGGTTGAAACCCTGGAGAAGCAAGTTGATACTTGTCATGAAAGATGGTAGCCCTGAAGAGCTGCTGAAGATTGATGACTGGACTGCTGTTAAGTTGGTTTAGTTGTAGGAGTTGTTGATCTGCTTTCTCTCTTGTCTGTTTTCTCTTCTGTATTGGTGTGGCTTATTTGATTTGCTTTATACATTAGGATAAGTTCATATTTAGACTGATGTAATCTAGGAGCATGATTGCAATAGAGGTTGAGTTGCTCCCTCTGCTTGTATTTTTACTGTATGGCTTTGCTTGCGGGTATTCGGTAGAGCCCAACTCCCTTGCCCATGTGGTTTGTGTGTGCTTGATAGTATGTCATTCTCCTGTATGATTGCAGTTGCTCTTATTTAGCTTGATAGCATTTTATTTCCTGTATGATTGCAGTTACTCATATCTGGCGTGAGGTTGAGATGAGCTTGTGGAGGCTGATGCCCCACACACATTTCCTCCCTCACTTGCATTGCATGCATTTTACAGTCGTTTACTGTTTACTGTTTAAGCTGATTCTTTATCTGTTTATCATTGACATGATCCCCTAGGAATCTCACTTCCTTTGATAAGGAAGTGATGATAGAACTTTATGTTGAAACCTATGCATGATAACTTCTAGGAGTTCCCTGTTTCAAACCTCAACCATAGGATGAATCCTTGGCATGACAACATTAGGACTTAATAGTCTCCCCATAGTTGTCCCCCTCTCTTCTCATCTTAAAACAAATTAAAAAACAGTAATAAAGGTTAACTGACGTCGTACGTTACGAGCCTTAAGCTATCTGAGAATGGGTTGTCGGAGAGTTTCTTTTCGACAACTTGAATGTTTAGTATGGTACCCTTTGGGTGACATGCGACACATTCATTCTCAGGTCATAGTCTCTAGTGCGATATTAGTTGCAAACATCCATCAAAAACAGTTCTTTCGTAAAAGATAGAAAACAAACTTCAAACCTTTTTGCCCCGTGGGCCCATAATTCAGAGGAAGCTTTTCTGAAGAAAAGAGTGTCGTTAACTCCCAATTCTACCGCAAACGGTGACGCATAAGTCTCCAAGGGTCGAGCTGCGTACGCCAAACTGCTGGAACTGTTTGTTAACCCTACTTGATAAAACAGATGAATCTGAATCCCCTTAATCCGTATTATCCCGAACTACGTAAGCTCTGATCTCTCATACCTGTTGAGAGTACGTAGGCACAATACTGACGTATTGGCGAGCCACCTTCCCCATACCCCGTAGTTAGCCGAACTACGTTGACTCTGATTTCTCATTCTCTGATGAGAATACGTAGGCATAAAGCGCGACGTTTTGCCGAGTCACTTTTCTTTTTTAAGCCAGCCTTGATAGGTAGATAGATAAAACCAACTCGTCCAGTAAACACAACAAGCGTGGATCCCGTCGAGTACGACGGACGTGAGGGGTGCTAACACCTTCCCCTTGCATAACCGACTCCCGAACCCAGACAATGGTTGCGATGACCTTGTCTTATACCTTTTCGACAGGTTTTTTCGATTGTTTCCTTTCCCGCTCTGAGGGATAAATAACGAAAGGTGGCAACTCTTCTGTTTTTCCAGCACCTTATTTTCGCGGAAGCGATAGCTGGCGACTCTGCTGGGGACTTGATAGTTTCCTGGGATCCAACGTCCCGTATGCGAGTCAGTTTGGGGATCCGATGTCCCCTGCGAGAGTCAATCCTAGCGCTTGTATGATTACTTGTTGGGTTGTGTTTATTTATCGCATTTTTATTTCCCGCACGTTATTTTCAGTATGATATGATTATCTGTGCTGTTGTGGGTGGGGCATTCTGATGAGTGAGAAGCCAGACCCAGGCTTGAGTGAACCTAGCATTAGTTGTAGAAATTAGTGGGCGCGTGCTTGCTTGGCAGGCACTAGTGTCTCATGAAATCCACGCTCAAACGAGGTTCTCCCGGTTGACTTCTTTTTCAACCCTTTGGGTTGAGGGGGTTGTTGGTTTGGAGGATTGTCGACTCTGGGGACTGATCATTTGGGATTCAGCTGGTGATGCCACAGCTTCTGGGTATCGTATCACCCCTCGTGAATGTCTGTGACGCTGATGACCGCATAGGATGCCGAACTTGAGTCAGTTTAGGTCCATACCTGTGAGCAGGGGTGGGTTTGTTGCAGGAAACCCTAACCTTCAGACTACCTGGTTTTCTTGATAGTGAATCAGTTTTGTTGGGATCTGAGGATCTCATTTGCATATGTATGTTTGTTCTTGACAGAGCAGAGTTTTGGTCCTGTATCAGAGGTCCTCGTTATCAGATGTGCGTTTGTTCTTGACAGAGCAGAGTTTTGGTCCTGTATCAGAGGTCCTTATTATCAGATGTGCGTTTGTTCTTGACAGAGCAGAGTTTTGGTCTTGTATCAGAGGTCCTTATTATCAGATGTGCGTTTGTTCTTGACAGAGCAGAGTTTTGGTCCTGTATCAGATGTTTTTTCTTGACAGAGCAAATTTATGGTCCTATGTCTGCATGTTCTTGACATAGCAGATTTGTGGTACGATACCGGGTTTTTTTTATTATCAGATATAGTGGTTGTTCTTGACAGAGCAGCATCATGGTTTTGTTGTTACAGAATCTCCGCAGCACAGTTGCCTTGATCTCCTGCTGCATGATTGCATTTTACATTGCTTTGCCTACCCATTTGCATTTCATTAACGTGTGTCTGTGTTGCAGGTACCGTTTCCCCCGATCCGGGTTTTCTTGCCTCCTATTGTATTGTTATGGGTTCTCTGAGGAAGACCGTGGCTTACAAGATCCCTGCCCCTGATGTTGTTCAGCTGAATGGTTTGATTGCTTTAGCAGATGATTCTGTGAGAGATGAGTTCAGAAAATCTTACGGCAAATTGCTCAGTTTGGTTCGTAAACCTTCTGCGTTTGAGTTGAATGGGTTGCACGCCTCGCTGCAGTTCTACGATCCTCCGTTGAGATGCTTTACTTTCCAGGACTTCGTTCTTGCACCCACGCTAGAGGAGTATGTTGATTTGTTAGGTGTGCCTATCAAGAGTCAGATGCCCTTTGTTCATATGGATGCTGAGCCTAATCTGGCTAGTCTAGCTCCTTCACTTCATCTGGATGCCTCCGAGTTGGTATTGTCTAGTTGGAACAAGGTTCCCGGTTTCTCCTTGCAGTTCTTAGTGGGAAAGGCTCAGCAGTGCGCCAAAGACGGATGTTGGGTTGTGTTTAATGCCATCCTCGCTCTATGCATATATGGCATCATTTTGTTCCCCAACATGCCCGAATTTGTAGACTTCGACGCCTTCCACATCTTTGCATCAGGGAATCCAGTCCCTACCTTGATAGGAGATTTCTACCATTTCGTCCACTACAAGAACGAGAACAGAAGGGGTAAGAATGTCTCGTGCTGTGTGCCCCTGCTCTATAGATGGCTTGATAGTCACTTACCCAAGAAGGGTCCCTTTGTTTCGTTTGCAGCCACAGCTGGGTGGTCTGAGCGTTTGATGAGTCTATCTGCAGAGGATATTTCCTGGTTTGACAGAGATAGGTTGGGCGCTGAGATCATCTTCAGCTGCAGCGGGTTTCCGAACGTGCCTTTGATAGGCAGGAAGGGTTGTATAAACTATAATCCGTCTTTGTTGGTCCGACAGTTTGCTTATGCTTTGAGAGCTCCGCCGAAGGATGAAGAGGTACAGGAATCTCTGTACCTCACTGGTCTTCTAGAAGGGGATGTTTTATCTAAGCTTCAGCGCGCTTGGAATGGTATTTGTAAGTGGGGAAAACCATTGATGGGGAAAAGCAATAGCCAGGCCTACGCTCCATATGTGACCTGGATCAGGGCCAGAGCAGATATTATAAGGATGCCGTTTCCGCCTGCCCAGCCAGAAAGCCCTCCCGTGATTGAAGAGCCTACCACTGTGCCTATTCAGCAGTACAATCAGGTGTTAGCTGAGAGAGATGAGCTGAAGAAGGCGAATGAAGATTTGGAGAAAGAATTGGTTCAACTCAGATGCGAGAGAAACAAAGTCGTTCATTCCTTCAAGAGGCAAACAGAGCTGGTGAACCAGTTGGGGACATATTTGACTAAGCAGATAGCTGAGTGTGAGCGCATGGGTCGATACTTCAAAGCTGTCAACGATGTACTGGCCACGAAGAAGCAACACTTGGATGAAGCATATCAGAGGATATCCAAGTTTAACCAGCACTGGAAGGCCTCCCTAGCCAACAGGAATGAGCGGGAGGATAAGCTGATGCAACAGATCTCCAAGCTGAAAGCCCAGGTGAAGGCTAGTGAGAAGAGGTTTGATGAAGAAACTGCTCGCCGATATGCCGCCGAAGGCCAGCTCAACAAAGCTCTTGCTAACCTGAAGGAGCGCAAACTGATGTTTGAATCCAAGAAGCGGAAGCTAGAAGATTGTTTCGGCGAAGGAGCATGGGAAGATTCGGTCGAAGGTCTTCAATACACCATTATGCAGAGAGAGTTATTCGTCGAAGGGTTACTCACTCGGCCTGATCATCCAGAAACGAGGAATTTGTTAGAAGAGTTTCGCGTCTGTGGCCGTACTTGACTATATTTGTAATCCTTTTGTGTTGATCATTGTTGGATGCTGACCATCACCAGGCTTGTTGGCTGAGGTCATGCTATTGATTCATCTTGTACTCACTGATGTTTTGTACTGCCTTGATGGGCTTTCTTTATATATATGAGATGTTATTTCCATGACTGGACTCAGACTTCTTATTATCAGCGCTGGCACTCAGGCACTAGGATCGGGGGAAATCTCCCTAACGCACAGACACACGTTTGCATTTGCATGAAGCATTTGCATAACGAGCACTTTCTCATTTTTCCTAACCCTTTTGTGTTTTCAGGTTGTTTCAGGTTGTTCCAGGATTGATCAGAGACCTATCCACCGCTATCCTACCAGAGCAAATCAAACCAGAATCATGGAGCAAGTGCAAACTGATGTTCAAGAACTCCGCGAAAGAATGGACCGATTCATGGAGCTCATGCAAGCGGTCGCCAATGGCCAGGATCAGCTCAGAACCTTGGTTCAGCCTCTGATTTCAAGGGTCGATAGCAATGGCGTACTCCATGGTGGGACCGTGCCTACCCCTCCACCAGTTGAAACTCCTCAGAATGGCGTCCCCGTGACCGGGGGGAATGGCAGTGCCAACGGCAATGTGATAGCTAACATGGGGCTCAACGGAAATACGACGGGCGTCGGTAATGGGAATTTTGAAGCTAACGTCAATGTTGGGCTGGGCAACGGCAATGCAGGTGTTGGGAATCTGTTCGGGCCTTAGCCGTGGTTAGAAGATCGTCAAGACGATGTGTTCTCTCAGAGAGGTGCCGAAGGTGAGCTGACTGCTGAAGCACGTCTAAGGTTCAAGGCACTCGAGGATAAGATGAGAAATATCGAGAACCAGATCACCCTGGGCGTTGATATGTCCAAGTTGGGACTGATTGCTGATTTCAAGGTGCCTCCCAAGTTCAAGGTACCTGACTTTGAAAAGTACAAGGGCACCACTTGCCCTCGCGTCCATCTGAGATCATACTACCGGAAAATGTCCGCTCATTCTGAGGACGAGAAGTTGCTGATGCACTTCTTTCAAGACAGTCTGTCCGGGCCCTCCCTGGAATGGTACATGAGTCTGGAACCTACCAGTGTGCGCACGTGGAAGGACCTTGCTGAAGCATTCGTGCACCACTACCAATATAACAGTGACTTGGCCCCGAATCGAGTCCAACTGCAGAATCTGTCACCAAGGAACAACGAAGGGTTCAAGGAATACGCCCAGCGATGGCATGAGGTGGCAGCCAGGGTTCAGCCGCCGATGGTTGAACGTGAGCTTGTGCAAATGTTCGTGGCCACCCTCCCAGGGGTTTATTATGAGAAATTGGTCAGCGGTATATCCGGAACCTTCTCAGATCTCATTATCATGGGTGAGCACATCGAAATTGGGATCAAACTGGGGAAAATTCAAGGTGATTCATCCTCAGCTGGAGGAGGCAAGAAACCTTATGGTGGCAAAAGACGGGAAGGAGAAACGAGCGCCGTGACCAACGTTCGAAGGAAGGGTAAAGGCCCTCATCAACAGGTGACCAGCATAACTATCTCGGCCGTTCAACAGCCACAGCAGCAGCAGCAGCCGAATCAACAAGGGTACAGAAAGTATCAGAACAGGGCACCTCTGTCGAGCCGTCACCTCGAGACACCGCCCATGTCGTACGCTCAACTATTGCAGACTCTGCTCCAGCTACAGTTGATCCAGAAGAGAACCTTGGCTCCCTTGACAGGGGCACCTCCGCCAGGTTATGACGGGAATGTAACTTGTGAGTTTCACTCAGGGGCACCAGGCCACACAATAGGGAGTTGCAAAGCCTTCAAGCATAAGGTGCAGGACATGGTGGACGCTAAGATCATCAACTTCTCAGATAATGTGCCAAACATCACGAAGAACCCTATGCCGAATCATAGGGGAGGTGGAGTAAACACCATTATTGAAGACGAGAGTTTGGATTTGTTGACTGACGTCAGAGATCTGAAGACACCACTTAGCTTCGTTAAAGCTAAGCTGATGAAAAGAGGTTTCTTTCCAGGTTGTGGAGAGTTGTGCATGGGCTGTGCGACAAATCCTGATGGATGTGAGCAGTTGATAGAGGGGATTCAAAGTCTGATGACCGAAGGAATCCTGCAATTTAGCCGAAGGGCCGAAAGCGGATCAAGAGAGGTAATGCTGAAGCAAGATGATGAGGTTGCCACCATCACCATCCCTCGTCGGACGATAACTATTTCTGCACCAAGGCCGCCCTTAATTACTATCACCAAAGCTGGGTCGATACCGTTCGAAAGCACTAACGCTGTCCCATGGCATTATGGGGCGGATGTCTACTGCAACGGACAGAAGATGGAACTAGAACCGTTTGGGTCGCCTGTGGAGAACCTAGCGGGCATTAGCGGAATTACTCGCAGTTGGAGAGTGTTTGCACCACCTGAGGTCGTGGCGGACAAAGCGGACAGAGCTGATGCAACTGATAAAGGTAAAAGTAAAGTCGTTGAAGAGATCCCTTGCAGGGTAGAAAAAGACTTACTCGTTAAAAACGCCGAGGAATTTATGAGGTTAATTAAAAAGAGTGACTACAAGATCGTGGATCATCTCCATCAGACACCCTCAAAGATTTCCATCCTGAATCTGTTGCTGTGTTCTGAGGCACACCGCAACACGTTGCTAAAGGTGTTGAACGCCGTATATGTACCGCAGGAAATATCGGTAAACCAGTTAGAGGAGGTCGCAGCCCACGTGAATGCTGGAAATGGGTTAGGGTTCACTGACCTAGAGCTGACGCCGAAAGGGAGGAACCACAATAGCGCCCTGCACATCTCGATAGAGTGTAGGGGAACGATTATGTCCCACGTGTTGGTGGACACAGGGTCGTCGCTCAATGTGCTTCCGAAGAAAGCATTGATGAAGTTAGATACTTGCGGATTGATTTGCACACCCAGTGATCTAGTTGTGAAAGCGTTCGATGGAACCAAATGGCACGTTTTCGGGGAGGTGACGTTGCCAATCCAAGTCGGGCCTGAAACGTTCGATGCGGTTTTTTACATTATGGACATCATGCCTGCCTACAGCTGTCTCTTGGGCCGGCCATGGATCCATTCGGCGGGTGCCGTGACCTCCACGTTGCACCAGAAGCTCAAGTATGCTGTCGGAGGTAGCATCGTGACTGTTTGTGGCGAGGAAGACATAATGGTGGGCCATTTGTCGTCCTTCAAGTATGTTGAGATGGATGGGGAAATCCACGAAACTCTATGCCAAGCGTTCGAAGCTGTTAAAGTCAAGAACGTAGCTCCTGTAGTCACTGAGAAGCCAGAGATGACTCTCTCTTCCTTCAAGGAAGCCCGAGCCGTTGTTCAAGCCGGATCTATCCCAGGCTGGGGGCAAATTCTAGAGATACCTAACAAGTAAGACAAGTTTGGGTTGGGATATTCTCCTGCGGCTGAAGCCTCCTCTTCTAGCAATGCATCGCGAGGTAAAGGGCCGATCCAGTTTACCAGTGGCGGGGTCATATTTGAAAGCGTCAACGCAGTGTCTGAAGACAGCAGAGATAGCGACTGTGACTTAGACTCTTGGATCCAGCCAAGCAAGCCAGGCGAGAGCCTCAACAACTGGTCCGTCAGGGATATCATCCAGATGACAAGCCAAGAGTAATGATTTACTTTTTTCCAATCATTGTACAACCCTATGTCCTACCCGGGGCATAGTGGTTTTATTGTCATGGCCTCGTTTGATTATGTACATGCATTTTATCAATAAATCAAAAGGTGTTTTCTTCATATTCAAATGTTGTGATCTCTGTTATTCATGTTTTGTATTTGTTTTGAAAAACAATAAAATGGCAATGAGGTTTGTGCTAACCTGCATATCCTTGTTTTAAGCTTAACCCTCGTTATTGCAGGATCCATATGACAGATGACGTCGAATCTGGACCTTCTACGACTCACTTCGACTTCGATTGCCCGATCTATCAAGCCGAAGAAGAGATTGATGAAGATGAAGACCTTCCCGAAGAGTTAGCCCGCTTGTTGAAACAAGAAGAGAAAGTTATTCTGCCTCATGAGGAAGAGATTGAGATCGTGAATCTGGGTTCTGAAGAACTAGTCAGGAATGTCAAGCTAGGGGCTGCGTTGCAGTGTGATGTCAAGCAGAGATTGGTCGAGATGCTGAGAGAGTATAGTGACGTCTTTGCTTGGTCATACGAAGATATGCCCGGACTTGACACTGACATCGTGGTCCACCACTTGCCGCTGCGAGAAGATTGTCCTCCCGTTAAGTAGAAGCTTAGAAGGACGCGACCAGATATGGCCGTTAAGATCAAAGAAGAAGTGCAGAAGCAGCTTGATGCTGGCTTCTTAGCGGTCACTACTTACCCTCCGTGGGTCGCCAACATAGTGGATGTACCGAAGAAGGACGGTAAGGTACGAATGTGCGTCGATTATCGGGATTTGAATAGGGCGAGCCCTAAAGATGATTTCCTGCTGCCTCATATTGATGTGTTGGTCGACAATACAGCTCAGTTCTCCGTATTTTCGTTCATGGATGGCTTCTCTGGTTACAATCAGATCAAGATGGCGCCGGAGGACATGGAGAAAACTACGTTTATTACTCCCTGGGGAACATTTTGCTACAAGGTAATGTCTTTCGGCCTGAAGAACGCAGGGGCCACCTACCAACGAGCAATGGTTACTTTGTTTCATGATATGATTCTTTATGAGATTGAAGTCTATGTTGATGACATGATTGCGAAGTCCCAAACAGAGGAGGGACATCTGGTCAATTTGCTGAAGCTTTTTGAGAGGCTTAGGAAGTTCAGGTTGAGGCTGAATCCTAACAAGTGTACTTTCGGAGTACGGTCCAGAAAGCTACTGGGGTTTATCGTGAGCGAAAGAGGCATCGAGGTTGATCCTGCGAAGATAAAAGCGATACAAGAAATGCCAGCGCCAAAAACAGAAAAAGAAGTTCGTGGTTTCCTGGGCAGAATAAACTACATTGCAAGGGTTATCTCCCAACTCACGGCCACGTGTGAACCGATGTTCAAACTGTTAAAGAAAGATCAGGCGATTATCTGGAACGAGGATTGCCAGAAGGAATTTGATAAGATAAAACAGTATCTACAGGAACCTCCAATCTTGATACCCCCAGTGGCCGGAAGACCCTTAGTCATGTACTTGACAGTTTTGGAGAATAGTATGGGGTGTGTTCTCGGTCAGCACGACGAGACGAGCAGAAAGGAGCATGCCATTTACTATTTGAGTAAGAAGTTCACAGATTGTGAATATCGCTACTCGATGCTGGAGAAGATGTGTTGTGCACTAGCCTGGGCTGCCAAACGTTTACGACAGTACATGCTCAACCACACCACCATGCTAATTTCGAAGATGGATCCGATCAAGTACGTCTTCGAGAAGCAAGCGCTTTCGGGCAGGATTGCCAGATGGCAAATGGTGTTGACGGAATACGACATTCAGTACGTTTCCCAAAAGGCCATCAAGGGAACCGTATTGTCTGAATACCTTGCCGAACAGCCGATCGAGGATTATCAGCCTATGAAATTTGAGTTCCCTGATGAGGATATCATGTTTCTCAAAGCGAAAGATTGCGATGAACCGTTGCCCGATTAGGGTCCAGATAGGAAATCCCAGTGGAAATTGATATTCGACGGGGCGGTTAATTCTTATGGAAGTGGCATAGGGGCGATCATCACGACTCCCCACGGATCCCATATCCCGTTCACTGCGAGACTGACGTTTCCAGTCACCAATAATGAAGCGGAGTACGAAGTATGCATCATGGGTCTAGAAGAAGCAATTAATTTGAGAATCAAGAACCTATACGTATATGGTGACTCAGTGCTTGTGATCAACCAGATTAAAGGGGAGTGGGAGACTCGCCAATCGAATTTGGTGTCGTACATGAACTATGCCAGAAGGTTGCTTCCGTTCTTTGATCGAGTGGAACTTCATCATGTGCCCAGGGCCGAAAATCAGATGGCTGATGCCTTAGCCATGTTGGCTTTGATGTATAAAGTCAATTTTTGGAATGAAGCTCCAAGAATTGTCCTTTCTCGTCTTGATAGACCTGCATTCGTCTTTGCAGTCGAGGAAGCCTCTGATGGCAAGCCATGGTTCCATGACATCCAGACCTTCCTTATGACTAAGGAGTATCCTGAGGGAGCGCCAACCCAGGATAAGAAGACTCTAAGGAGGCTGTCTGGAAATTTTTATCTCAATCCTGATGGAGTTTTGTATAAAAGAAACCACGATCTCATGCTACTCAGATGTGTAGATGAGAAAGAAGCGAGTATGCTCATGGAAGAAGTCCATGAAGGCACATTTGGTACGCACGCCGGCGGGCACGCTATGACGAGAAAGATCCTGAGAGCAGGATACTACTGGCTGACGATGGAGTCGGATTGCTTTAAATTCGCGAAGAGATGTCATAAATGCCAGATTTATGCTGATAAGATTCATGTGCCGCCGTTCCCGTTGAATGTCATGTCCTCCCCGTGGTCGTTCTCCATGTGGGGCATCGACATGATAGGCAAGATCGAGCCCACTGCATCTAACGGTCATCGCTTCATTCTAGTAGCTATCGACTACTTCACCAAGTGGGTGGAGGCAGCCTCATATGCTAATGTGACCAAGCAGGTGGTGGCTAAATTCATAAAGAGGGATATCATCTGTCGTTACGGAATTCCCGAGCAGATCATTACTGATAATGGTTCGAATCTGAATAACAAGATGATGAAGGAGCTGTGCCAGAGTTTCAAGATTGAACACCACAACTCATCTCCTTACCGGCCGAAGATGAACGGCGCCGTTGAAGCGGCCAATAAGAACATTAAGAAGATTGTTCAGAAGATGGTTGTGACCTACAAGGATTAGCACGAGATGCTGCCATTTGCACTGCACGGTTATCGTACGATGGTACGTACGTCAACCGGGGCAACTCCTTTCTCCTTGGTGTACGGTACGGAAGTTGTCCTACCGTTAGATGTGGAGATCCCTTCTTTGCGAGTTTTGGTTGACGTGAAACTCAACGAGGCAGAATGGATTAAGAACCGACTAAACCAACTCAGCCTGATGGACGAGAAAAGATTAGCATCGATTGCATATGGTCGTCTGTACCAAAGCCGGATGAAGAAAGCTTATGATAAGAAGGTGCGCCCTAGAAGCTTTCAGACGGGTGATCTCGTCCTGAAGAAGATTCTTCCTCCACACTCCGATCACCGGGGCAAGTGGACTCCCAATTACGAAGGTTCGTACGTCGTCAACAAGGTCTTCTCGGGAGGAGCCTTGTTGTTATCCACGATGGATGGCGAAGATTTTGCATCCCCGGTGAACGCGGACGCAGTTAAAAAATACTTTGCTTAAAAAAAATGACCCGCTGGAAAGAAAAAGAGCATCCAGGCAAAAAGGGGGCATCCTGGCGAACCATAAAAAAGGAAAAAGGTTCGGGCAAAAGTTAGGGATATAAATTGAAAAAATGTACACCCGCAAAGTCGAAAACCTGGAAGGGCGACTTTGGCAAAAAAAGGTATCCCGGTGAATCGAAAACCCGGAAGGGCGATTCAGGCAAAAGTTAGGGATTTGAAAAAGCAAATGACTGCGTTCCGCGTGTGGACTTTCATTGTTTTGTGGTTTGGAAGACCTGAGGGCCGTTTATCTGAATCAATCTCTTCTGAAGCTGAAGCGTCGGAGAAGTATCAAAGTCGAGTGGGTCATAGAAGGATCAACTCATGGTGTTCGTCTACGCCTCGTTGCCGACATGTGTATATACTGATGTATATTTATGTTTTTATATTTGCGTGGCTTCCTCATTCCAGGAGTTTGCATCTGTTGTAAAACATTTTTACCCATTCAGGGGTTCGTTATCAATAAAATGTATACTATTCAGCAATTCTGTTTGTTTGTTTAGCATTTACCTGTTTTGTTTGCGAAAAAGAACGCCAATGTTTTTGATAAAATGCGCATACATAAACTTACTGGTCTAGGCCACTGATTGTTGAAACAATGAATTACTTGAACATTGTCACAAGATGATAACCTTGATAGGTCCCTTTGAGAAGGGTATCTTGTCTGTTTGTTTATGTTGTTGCAGGTGTAGCATATACCAGGTAGTACGCCGTATGCATCCCCAAGCAGGATGATTCCTTCTTCTCCAGCGAAGTTCAGCAGCCTCTCCCCGCAGAGTCTGAACGTGAGATTGTAAGCATTGATATGTTTTCCCCAAGCAGAGAGGATTCTCTCCCCAATCAGATGCATCCCGAAGGGTCATCATCTCCCTAGTTGAGTCACATACTGAAGTGTGCAGCAAGTGATAGTTCTAGACTGAAGTCTTCAGCAGAGTTGAAATTCCCCACAGAGTTGTACTCTCCCCTGTAAGCAAGACGACTCCTTCTTCCCCAGCCGAGTTTGCAGATTCCCAAGGGAGCCGAGTCCTTGGAAAGCAGTTCGGGCCATGATTGGTTTTCTCCAGTAGAGTGTTGAATAGCTGATGCTGTATTTCCCCGCCGGAGTCGTTACCTCCAGGAAAGGTTGGATGCAAACGCCGTGCAGTTTGTTTCTGCGATTGACATCGCTTTCCTGAGCAGGTTCGGGTTCTCGTAGAGCTTCGTTCTCCTGCAGCAGTCGACTGAGGGTCATTTCCCCAGGCGGAGTCCGATTGAGATTGGCGTGACTTTTTCTCTTTGGCAGGATGATTCCTTCCCCCACCAGAGTGGTTCTTTCTCCTTGACAGGAGGATTCTCCCTTCAGCATTTATTTTGCTGATGGGATCGTAGCATTTTGCATGATTGCATAGTATTTACCCAAAAAACGCGTAGCATTCTTACCGTGTGGAACATTGCGTCGTTGTCAAAGCATATGCATATGAAACATGAGCTAGGTCATTACCGTTCTTGTTTTGCAGGTGTTCCTCCGCAGAATGGTTTGATCAAGATGATTCTTGAATTCTCCCCAGCAAAGTCGTTTGCTCAAGATGACTCTTAAAACCCCAGTGAAGTCGCTAGAGTTGGTTGCTCAAGTTGATGCTTAGAGTCCCCGACAAAGTGAGTGCTCGGGATGATTCCCGAAATCTCCAGCAGAGTTATTAGTTCAGGATGATTCTTGAAGTCCCCACGGAGTTATTTGTTCAAGATGACTCTCGATTTCCTCAGCAGAGATGACTCACCCAGAATAATTTCTGGATCCCCGAAGCAGAGTGACTTGATAGTTCTCCAGAATCCCCAGCGGAGATGTGTCATCCCCAGCAGGTTCCTGAACAGCGAAGTTGAAACTTCCCTTGAAGACTTGATGATTGAAGTCCAACCGTATGGACGAAGCAGTTCCCTCAGCTGACGCGGAGTGCCTGATGGTAGAAGTTTGGATATCCCCAATTGGTTCATGATTGACCGAGAATGCTATTCCCGACTTACTGACGAAGTCCGGCTGACGCCCAAAAATTTCTTTGAATGCGCGATGGCATGATTAACTTGATTGTTGATATGATAAGTCCCAAGGAATCCTGATGCCTGACGGCATGATCGACCATGTATCACCGGTTACCGTGTGACCAATTCCCCAGCCAGTTGCCGTGCAGCTAATATTTTAGTTTTCGAATATTTTGTTCCCATCAGAGTACCGTGTACTTGTGCAGTTGGCAAATTTCCGGGTTTGTTGGTATTCAACCGTCTCATACCTTGATTGTTTGAGAGCCGTTCTATTCTCACCCAGTTAGGTTCAAGCCGTTTGAATAGGGGCAGTTGTTGCACCCCAAAATTTGCTCAACATTTCTTTACCTAGCTTATGTTTCATTTCATTCACATTAGCATTATCATTTGCATTTCATTGACATGTGTGCAGGAGATCAAGAGGTATGATTACCAATCAAGAGCTATACAAGGCCTTGAAGCTAGCTAAGAAGCTTATTCAAGTGTTCAAGGGTTGATATCCTTGTCAGAGAAGTTAAGAGATTCTCAGAGAGAGTGGTTGAAACCAGGTGTGTGTGTCTCCTAACTTGAGAGTTGTGGGAAGTCCTCAGATGATTCTGAAGCCATGAAGTTATACTTGAGGTCTTGAGAGAGCTCATGAGAAGTTTTGAAGATCACTTTGAAGCCTAGACAGGTCATTGTGCAAGATTAAGAAGGCTCAGCCATGATTGGTGCAGCTAGGGTTTGACTGGGTCAACCCTAAGTCAAATGATGATTTGGAGAAGGTTGAGACCTAATTCAATATCCATGTGATCATGGATTGATATATTGATATGTTATAAGGAAGATTCCAAGGTCAACTCATCATTATTGAAGAGTTTGAGAAGTTTCAAGCTAGGGTTTCTAAGGCTTGACAGTGTAAAATCCCCTAGTTTGACCCCTATCTTCAGGGCAGTTTATCTCAAGATGTGATTGTCATCTCATATTTCCCCCAACATGAATGTTGTAGAGCATGATCTTAGCTTTAATTTGAGTACTATAAGTCCTTGATAGGATTTGTAGAACTCAAGTTATGACTTTGACAAGTTACAGGTCATCTGAGGTATGTGAATTTGGGGACTTGAAAGTTACCCAACTTGCATGAAACCTTTGCCCAAGAAGGATGATTCCTATGAACTTTTGGTCAACATGAATGTTGTTCCTTATTCTCTTAGCTTTCTAGAGAGTACTAGAAGTCCATGATTGCATGTGTAGAACTCAAATTATGGCTTTGACAAGTCAATGGCATTTTGGTCATTTGGAGATTATAGGTCACTTCAAGCATAAGGCCATAACTCCTATTTCCAAGCTTCAAATGGGAAAACGTTCAACATCAAACTTGTTCAAAATGATGTTTTAAGGCTAGTAAAGAGGTTATGAGTTGTTGGAAGTGCTTGTATCTCAAAGTTGCAAAAATGACCTAAAATAAGGGTATAAGTTAAATAAACCAAAGTTGGAAATTGATATTTTTGATCTACACATCCAAACCAAGGCATGTAATATATCATTTTGACTCTAAAAAACATTTTAAGAACATTGGTTTAGCCACATTTTTGAGTTGAGGTGTAATTGGTGGACTTGCTTTGAAAAGTAGCTACTTACATCTTAAGTAACATTTGCAAAACACATGAGAGATCAATGCACAAGCTTCCAAGGCATTGTAACACATCTAATATCTCATTTGGAGAGATTTTGGGATCATAACAAGCTGCTTCAACAAGTGAAACCAGAATTGGGGCGAGTATGGCATGAGATGGTATTTTTGATGACATGAGAAATTCAACATCTCCTTGGATGATTCCAGAAGGTTCTAGAGAGGTCCAACATCATCTATATATTGATTAGAAGGGGTTCAAGTGAAAGGTTGGTGAGAATTGAGGGAGAGAAGAGAGTTTGCAACTTCACATTGTTCATTGCAACTTGAATTCTGTTTCAGCATTCCACACCATTTTGATCTTTTCTTTTGATCCTAACAACTTTCTTGAATGTGTGTGAGTGTTTCCATAGCAAATCCCAAGCGAATCCATGGTTGAATCGTGTATGAGAAATTGAATTTCACCTGCTGCAAGTCACCATCGGGTTTGGAGTTCCAAGCATTTGCAATCAATTCTCTTGCATACAGAAGTAAGAACTTGGTACATTGAATGATTCCAGAGCAGTAGAAGGGTTGAATTGAAGCTTTGCTACTTCTGTTATTCAAGAATTCACAGGTTTGAATCTTTCATCCCTCACCTTAATTTAAGAAGAATTACCTCAGTTTGTTAGGTTTGATTGATAGTATGTGGTTAGGAGATCGTTTCTGGAAACTTAGAGAGGATTTGGTGATGATCAATGAGATGACACAATTTCTGTTTGGATCAAGAACATGCTGGATATTGAGAGATAATGTGAGTGGTATAGCGAGAAGTGATCAGGGTAATGTGGTGAACATTTTAGACCAAATAATTTTAAGAATAGTGATAATTGAGGCCTGAGCATAATTTTGATTCTTGATCGTGTTTTAGGTTAGAGGTTGATTCAATAAATTCTGAGGCTAGGGTTAGACTCAGGGAGAGATTTAGAGTGATTTGGTGTTTTAGATCTCGAATTTTGATGGAGATTTGAGGGAGCCCGAGTGAGGATGAGGTTGATGTTTGAACTCTATTACAATGGATGCTTCCCTCCATTTTCATGGCTAGAGGTAGGTGATGAAGTCCTAGCCGTCAGATCCACGTATGACCATTGACCAGAGCCAGATCCAAGGGTCTAGTTTTAATCTCATGTTGTGAAGAGGGAAGAATGATGATGCTCTAAACGCTGGTATCATTAAACAAAAGGTTTTGGGCCTTAGCAAGAGACCACTATCCACACCCCCCAGCGAGCCCAATCCTGAAATGAACAGCTTTTGCTTACTATCTGCACCGTGTGTTTATCATTTTATCTTGATTTTCTTTGTTTTTTTCATTTTATTCATGGTTCTTGATAAAATCATAAAAAATGGAAAAATGATCCAATTAATCCCATTTTTTTTGCATTATATTCATGATTGAATCTAGTATTTTTTAGATAAAAAATATTTTTATTTCATGCATTTTCTGATTTTAGGGGAATTTTCACATTTTAATTGATATTAAAATAGTTATGTTTGATACTTGATTTTGTGGAATTTTGTGTGATCATGTGGTGATGATTTTGATCCTGATTTTTTGTAAGTTGTTAGCATAGATATGTATTCTCCCGATAGAATTTTCTCACATTTTTGTGATGAACATAGGTGGTAGTTTAGGTTGAAACCTTTAGAAGCTCCATTTTTAGGGTTTATGGTTAATACCTTTGGATTTAGGACTTAATTTTAGGACTTAACAGATGATTTAGTCCCTGGTTTTTGTATGAGGTATTCTTAATTGAATTAGGATCCCTTAGCAATTTTTGTAGAAATTTATAAGATAGTTTACTATTTTTGATTGATTTTAGTTTAGGTGCTAGTTTTAGATGATTCTAAGGCACTAACTCAACTAGATTAACATCTTTAGTTCCCTTAGATTAGGGTTGTGCGTTGCTTGTTCTTGGATGATGATGAAGACAAGTTGAAGATGCATTGGATTTATTGAAGAGGCTTGGATTTAAAGATCTTCCCTTCTTGTGGTGTAGTCCTGATTAGGTTAAGATTAGGGTTTTGTAGGCAGAGCTTCTAGATAGTTTTCTTCCTTCATAAACATGGACTAAGTTGATCAATTTCATTCTTCCCTATGATGTAAGGTCCCTTGTAAAGGCCTCATCCATCCTTTGGTAGGATGTGTGGTTCTTTGCAAATTGGTAGAACCTTTGAGGGTCCCTTTCTCTGATGACAGGATGCTCAGTGGTGACCTTTGGTCTTCATTCTGCTACCAAGCATCCCAACTTTGCTCTTGATATATGCATCTTTCTCCCTTGATTAGAGGATGGAGTTCCTTACTTGAAGAAGATTGAAGGATGAAGTTGACACTTCCATGTGATTGAAGATTACTCTGAGAGGCTGAAGCTTATAGATGAAGAGGACCCAGTTGATACTGGTGAAGCAAAGGGAGCTGAAGCAAGAAGAACAAGTTAATACTTATGAAGAGGACTCAATTGAGATTGAGTGAAGAGATGAGGCTTGAGGAATAAAGGATAAGTTGACACTTACATTGATGCATTGAGGGCCTGAAGGAATCAAGTGGATACTTGTAGTTAGGAGTGAAGCCTGAAGGTGGAATTCACTGTAAAGCTGAGGCTTGAGGAAGAAATAATAAGTTGAAACTTATGTTGATGGGTTGAAACCCTGGAGAAGCAAGTTGATACTTGTCATGAAAGATGGTAGCCCTGAAGAGCTGCTGAAGATTGATGACTGGACTGCTGTTAAGTTGGTTTAGTTGTAGGAGTTGTTGATCTGCTTTCTCTCTTGTCTGTTTTCTCTTCTGTATTGGTGTGGCTTATTTGATTTGCTTTATACATTAGGATAAGTTCATATTTAGACTGATGTAATCTAGGAGCATGATTGCAATAGATGTTGAGTTTCTCCCTCTGCTTGTATTTTTACTGTATGGCTTTGCTTGCGGGTATTCGGTAGAGCCGAGCTCCCTTACCCATGTGGTTTGTGTGTGCTTGATAGTATGTCATTCTCCTGTATGATTGCAGTTGCTCTTATTTGGCTTGATAGCATTTTATTTCCTGTATGATTGCAGTTACTCTTATCTAGCGTGAGGTTGAGATGAGCTTGTGGAGGCTGATGCCCCACACACATTTCCTCCCTCACTTGCATTGCATGCATTTTACAGTCGTTTACTGTTTATTGTTTAAGCTGATGCTTTATCTGTTTATCATTGACATGATCCCCTAGGAATCTCACTTCCTTTGATAAGGAAGTGATGATAGAACTTTAGGTTGAAACCTATGCATGATAACTTCTAGGAGTTCCCTGTTTCAAACCTCAACCATAGGATGAATCCTTGGCATGACAACATTAGGACTTGATAGTCTCCCCATAGTTGTCCCCCTCTCTTCTCATCTCAAAACAAATTAAAACACAGTAATAAAGGTTAATTGACGTCATACGTTACGAGCCTTAAGCTATCTGAGAAAGGGTTGTCGGAGAGTTTCTTTTCGACAGCTTGGATGTTTCGTATGGTACCCTTTGGGTGACATACGACACATTCACTCTCAGGTCATAGTCTCTAGTGCGATATTAGTTGCAAACATCCATAAAAAACATTTCTTTCGTAAAAGATAGAAAACAAACTTCAAACCTTTTTGCCCCGTGGGCCCATAATTCAAAGGAAGCTTTTCTGAAGAAAAGAGTGTCGTTAACTCCCAGTTCTACCGCAAACGGTAACGCATAAGTCTCCAAGGGTCGAGCTGTGTACGCCAAACTGCTGGAACTGTTTGTTAACCCTACTCGATAAAATAGATGAATCTGAATCCCCGTAATCCGTATTATCCTGAACTACGTAAGCTCTAATCTCTCGTACCTGTTGAGAGTACGTAGGCACAATACTGACATATTGGCGAGCCACCTTCCCCATACCCCGTAGTTAGCCGAACTACGTTGACTCTGATTTCTCATTCTCTGATAAGAATACGTAGGCATAAAGCACGACGCTTTGCCTAGTCACTATTCTTTTTTAAGCCAGCCTTGATAGGTAGATAGATAAAACCAACTCGTCCAGTAAACACAACAAGTGTGGATCCTGTCGAGTACGACGGACGTGAGGGGTGCTAACACCTTCCCCTTGCGTAACCGACTCCCGAACCCAGACAATGGTTGCGATGACCTTGTCTTATACCTTTTCGTCAGGTTTTTCCGATCGTTTCCTTTCCCGCTCTGAGGGATAAATAACGAAAGGTGGCGACTCTTCTGTTTTGCCGGCACCTTATTTTCGCGGAAGCGACATAAGGCAGTACATGTTGAATCACACAACCATGTTGATTTCAAAGATGGATCCGTTCAAATATGTGTTCGAGAAGAAAGCGCTTTCAGGAAGAATTGCTAGGTGGCATCTGGTTCTGACAAAATACGATATTCAGTATGTTTCCCAAAAGGCCATTAAGGGAAGTGTTTTATCAAAATACCTCGCAGAGCAACCGATTGAAGATTTTCAACCGATGAAGTTTGAATTTCCTGACAAGGATATCATGTTTCTGAAGATGAAGGATTATGATGAGTCGTTACCTGACGAACGTCCTGAGATAGGCTCCTAGTGGAAAATGACTTTTGACGGTGCTGTTAACTCTTATGGCAGCGGAATCGGGGTAATCATTACAATTCCCCATGGTTCCCACATACCATTTACTGCTCGATTAACGTTCGCCTGCACCAACAATGAAGCTGAGTATGAAGCATGCATCATGGGTATTGAAGAAGCAATTGATTTGAGAATCAAGAATCTTGATGTATATGGTGATTCAGCTTTGGTTATTAATCAGATTAAAGGACAATATGAGACTCGTCAACCAAACCTGATTCCTTACATGAATTATGCCAGAAGGTTGTTACCTTTCTTTGACAGAGTAGAATTTCACCATGTGCCAAGGGGCGAGAATTAGATGGCAGATGCTTTGGTAACCTTATCCTCGATGTATAAGGTGAATTATTGGAATGGCGCTCCGAGGATCGTCATCTCGTACCTCGATAGGTCGACTTTCATTTTTGCAGTAGAGGAAGCATTTGATGGGAAGCCGTGGTATTATGATATCAGAAACTTTCTCAAGAATCAGGAGTATCCGCCTGGGGCATCGAGCCAGGATAAGAAGACCTTCAGAAGATTGTCTGGAAATTTCTATCTGAACAAAGACGATGTACTTTACAAAAGAAACTTCGACTTGGTTTTGTTGAGATGTGTGGACGAAAAGGAAGCAGGTTTGCTAATGGAAGAAGTCCAAGAAGGTGCTTTTGGTGCGCATGTAGGCGGATATGCAATGTCTCGGAAATTGTTGAGGGCGGGCTACTATTGGATGACCATGGAATCTGATTGTTTCAAGTACGCCAGGAAGTGCCATAAATGCCAGATTTATGCTGACAAGATGCATGTGCGGCCAAGTCCTCTAAATGTAATGGCGTCTCCTTGGCCCTTTGCTATGTGGAGCATTGATATGATCGGTAAGATTGAACCGACTGCATGCAACAAACATCGCTTTATCCTAGTGGAAATTGACTATTTCACTAAGTGGGTTGAAGCCGCTTCTTTTGCCAATGTGACCAAGAAGGTTGTGGCTCGATTTATCAAAAAGAACATCATCTGTCATTACGCAGTGCCCGAACAAATCATTATTGATAATGGTTCGAATTTGAACAACAAGATGATGAAGGAATTGTGCCAGAGTTTCAAGATCGAACATCATAACTCTTCTCCTTATCGCCCGAAGATGAATGGTGTTGTTGAGGTAGCCAATAAGAACATCAAGAAGATTGTGCATAAGATGGTAGTTACCTACAAGGATTGGCACGAGATGTTTCCATTTTCTCTTCATGGATATCAAACTTTAGTATATACTTCAACTGGGGCAACTCTTTTCTCGCTAGTGTATGATATGGAAGTTGTCCTACCATTAGAAGTTGAGATTCCTTCCCTGAGGGTGTTGGTTGATGTTAAACTTGATGAGGCGGAATGGGTGAAAGCTAGATTGAATCAGCTTAGCTTGATTGATGAGACGAGATTGGCAGTTATTGCTCATGGCCAATCATATCAGAGCAGAATGAAGAAAGCTTTCGATCAGAAGGTACGCCCTCGAAGCTTTCAGGCAGGTGATTTAGTGTTGAAGCGGATCCTCCCTCCACAAATAGATCACAGGGGAAAATGGACTCCCAATTTTGAAGGTCCATATGTAGTAAGGAAAGTCTTCTCCGAAGGATCCTTATTACTTTCAACTATGGATGGCAAAGATTGTGCATTTCCTGTGAATGCAGACGTAGTTAAACAATACTTTGCTTAAATGACACCCGCTGGAATAAAAATAAAATCCAAGCAAAAATGGGGCATCCCGGCGAACCATAAAAAGAATGGGTTTTGGAAAAAGTTAGGGATAAATAAGAAAAAGAATGAAAACCCAGAAAAGTTGAAAATCTGAAAAGGCGACTTTGGCAAAAATGGGTATCCCGGTGAATCGAAAACCCGAAAGGGCGATTCAGGAAAAAGTTAGGGATTTGAAAAGCAAACAACTGCGGTCTGCGTCTGATCATATGAGCACAATGGATGCTGGGAGGACCCGAGGATCAATCAATCAAGTCATTCTTTTCAAAGGACGAAGCATTGGAGAAGCATCAAAGTCATGCGAGTCATAGTCGAATCGATACATGGTGGTTGCCTGTACTACATTGTCGACATCTGTATATATTTGTTGCATTTCTGTACTTTTTGCGTAATTTTCTCTTTTCAGGAGTTGCATCTGATGTAAATCTGCCTATTTACAGGCCATTTTCAATCAATGAGTATATTATCCAGAAAGCTTTCTTTTCTTGTTTTAGCTTTTACTGTTTTGCTTGCAAGCGACGCCTGACGTTTTGATAAAACTTTGCATACAAAAACTTTTGGGGCTTTACTAATCATAATTGAAACATTGATTTTCTTGAATAATGTCATGGACGATGACCGAAATAGCCTTTATTGCATACATGACACATTGTTTGTTTGTCATTTGCAGGGATCTTATTATTGAGATTTGTTTTAGAGGTGTATCCCCAGTGGAGTCACCATGTCTCTATCCCCACAAGGTGTAGATGTCAGATCAGAAGTATCTCGCCGACGATGATATGCGGGTTGAGACTAGTTTCTCCCCCAGTAGGTTGAGATTGCACTTATCCCCAGCGGGTCGAGATTGAGATTCACCGGCAGTGGTGTACACCTATCCCTTGGCACGTAGATTTGGGACCGTTCCCCCAGCAGTGGGACAAATTCGGTGTTGTTTTTGCCCACAGAGTCTAAGACTCAATTCCTCAAGCAGAGGTTGATGTTGTTGAGTTTATTCTCACTTCCCTGAGCAGAGGTTGATGCTGATTCCCTCAATGAGTATTCCCCGGTGAAGTTGTTCTTCGCAGCAGAATCTAGTGGTTATTGGTTTTCCTCAGAGAGAGGTTTTGGGATGATTTCCCAATGATTGTTTCTCTCAATCCTCAGCAGAGCAGATTTTTATCCTCAGCATAACGGGTTTTATCCCCAGTAGAAAGATTGTCTTTCTCAATTCGCCTCAAAGCGGACTTCCTTTCCCTACAGAGTGGGATCGTTCCCCAGAAGAGTGTGATTCTGGAAGGCCAGTCAGGGCATTTCCCACAGCATAATCCATTTGGTTATTGGTGTTCTTCAAAGTGAGTTTCTTGGGACATTTCCCAATTAATCTTTATTTCTAATCCCTAGTGAAGTCGCGATAGTAGGTTTCTTCCCAGCAGAGTGGGATTACCCCTAGAGAATATTTTTCTCAATCCTCAACAGAGAGAGTTTGGGATAACTTCCCAGTAAATCTTATTCTTAATACCTAGAAGATTAGATTTAATCTCCAGCAGAGTGGAATCCCCGGCAGAGTGGAGTTATTCCCAGCAGTCTGTTGTGTTCCCCAGAAGAGTTGTGTTCTGGAAGGACGTTCAGGGCATTTTCATCAGCAGTTTGCTTTGTTCCCTAGAAGAGTTGTATTCTGGAAGACCATCCAGGGTTGTCTTCCCCAGTATAGTTAATTTTATTCCCCAGAAGAGTGGTATTCTGGAAGGCCGTTCAGGGCGTTTTCCTCAGCAGAGTTGATTTAATCCCCAGCAGAGTGGATTCATTTTCAATAGAGAGCAGTATTACCCAGGAAAGTTCTTTTCTAGGAGGCCATCCATGGCTTGTTTTTCCCCAGCATGAGACCAGTCGTACTTGGCATACCCCGGTCATCCCCAGCAGAGTTGGCTTCGTCACTTCAGCATTTATTTTGCTGGAGTGATCCCTTTGCATTGGCATTGTGCATAACATCTTCCCAAACGCGTAGCATTTCCATTTCGTATGGAGCATTACTCCATTCTCAAACATATGAATTCAAAACATAAGCCAAGTCGTTACCTCTTGTTTTCAGATGTATCTCCAGCAGATATCAATGTATTTCATGAGCCTGTGTGGTATCCAGACCCCGGCAAAATCTTTGATGGATGTGTTCATCTTACTATTTGTCATCTCCAGCAGATAACGGTGTTTCTTATGAGCCTATGCGATATTCAGACCCCAGCAAAAATCTTTGATAGATGTGTTCATCTTACTGTTTGTTATCTCCAACAGATAACGGTGTTTCTTATGAGCTTGTGTGGTATCCAGACCCCGGAAAAATCTTTGATCATTGTGTTCATCTTATCATTTTCTCCCCAATAGAGTTTACGTAGTTAAGGTCATTCGTCTCCAGCGGATTTCTTCTTTCAGATTGTGAATCAGCAGATTCTTGTTACCAACTTCGTTATGAGCCGACCTTAGGGTTCGTTTCCTGTTTTAATTAACGGATGCCTACTTCGGATAGCAGATGTTACCGACTTCGTGTTGAGCCGACCTTAGGGTTCGTTGCCTATTTTAATTAATAGATGCCTGCTTTGGATAGCAGATGTTACTAACTTCGTATTGAGCCGACCTTAAGGTTCCTTTCTTGTTTTAATTAACGGATTTCTGCTTTGGATAGCAGATGTTACCAACTTCGTGTTGAGCCGACCTTAGGGTTCGTTGCCCGGTTTGTTTAACAGATGCCTGCGTGTTAGTAGATGTTTTTACCGATCGAGTTTCGAGCCGACTTAGTGTCGTTGCCTGTGTGTTAGCAGATGTTTTTTTTCGACTGCATGTCGATGCTTTCTAATTGGTTGTGGGTTAGCTCACTTTCCTAAAACTTTCAGATACATTTCTCTAGTGATTCTAGTTCCACTTCGATGGACTATTCTACAGTTTACTATTTCGCAGTTGGCAAATTTTTGGGTTCTTTTCTATTCAACCACCTGTTACCTTGAACGTTTGAAAGTCGTTTGCTTTTCATCCCTTCAGGTCCAAGTCGTTTGAATAGGGGCAGTAGTTGTACCCCAAAATTTGACCAACCTTTTCTTTTAGCTTAGCTTATGTTTCATTTCATTTTTGCATTTGCATTTGCATAACATTGGTTCTAATCAAGGGATTAATAGGTGTTGTGTTTTCCATTCAAGCAGATAGCTTCATGTTCAAGCTCAAGCAAGGGTATCATTGGTAGCCATCAAGAGTTCATTACCATCAGGATGTGGGTTTCAAAGCTCCTTGAGAGAAAATGGTTAATGTATGGGTGTCACCTCCTATCTTGAGGATCATCAGAGGATCATGAGGTCATCTGTTTGGGTAAAGCATGTTTCAAAATCTCAATGTGTATCTTGAGAGGTCTTTATGGAGTTTGTATGGTCAAACAATTCATCTGCAAGAGCCTCAGTCAAGGGATATGGTGCTAGGGTTTCATTTGGTCAACCCAAAAGTCAACTGTGGGCTTGAGAGGACTCAAGACTTGGTTCTTGACCATTGAAGGCATGAGTAGTCATCTTGAAGCATATAGGATGTCATGTTGAGATGAAATCAAGGAGATCCAAGAGTTCAAGGAGTTACCAAATTAGGGTTTCAGATGATTTCAGTGTAAAATCCCCTTCTTTGGTGCCCAACTTCAAGGACAATTTTCACTATGATGCAAATTTATTCTCACTTTCCAACAATAATGAGACTTGTTCATCATCCTTTAAGCTTTAGTTTGAGTACAAGAACTCATCCATTGAGTTTTTACATCTCAAGTTATGATGTCAACAAGTTGGTGTCATCAGATGAATGGATTTTTGCGGTACTCAAAGTCAACTCACTTCCATGGCATTTTTCACATGGAACCAAGCTTCTTTCTCACTTTCAAGTGAACATGAAAGTTGTTATTCATGATATTAGCTTCCCAAAAAGTCCTAGAAGTCATCATTCTCATGTGTGGAACTCAAATTACGGTCTTCACAAGGCAAGGGTATTTTGGGAAACATCATTATAGGTCATTCTCTTCAATGACCAATTTCATGAACTTCAAGGCCTCAAATCCATTTTTGTCCAACATGAAACTTGTGTCTAATGGCCTTAACATTACCATGAACTCAATTTCCATGATCTTTGATGGATTGTAGGATCTTTTGAGCCATTTTGAAGGTGAGAACTTGGTTTTTGGACATGGTATAAGATACCTTCAATTACAAGTCACCATTTGAACTTTTTTACACCATAACATCATCAAATATGGCCATGATATATTTTACTTCATTTGGACCAACAAGAGTACATGTTATAGGTCATTTTTCAAACTTTCCATACCTTAAAAGTCATGAACCAAAACTTAGTACAAACTCATTCTCAATTCACCAAAGCCATTCATTTCATTTTTACACATCCCATTGTGCTTGTTTCTGACCATAAAAAGAGTGTGTGAAGCCATAACCCGTGTGTGCATGAAGAAGAAAATTTTGGTCAAAAATTGAAATCAACTCATACATCCAACATGGGCCTGCATGGAGTGCATTAAGCCCTCATATATAAGTTCAAATTCAACCCTAATTGGTCAGTGTGAAGCTTGTTGCGTAGAGAGAAGAGAGTGACTAAAAAATTTCACAAATTTGTTGTTCTTCAAATTGGACATTTCCTGGAGATTTTCTTCAAGATGGTGCTTATTTCATCATCACTAAAGTTCAAGGATTGGTTTAGCATGATCAGAGCAAAGCTTCCAACCATTTTGAAAAGCCAACGGAGCAGCTCTATTAGGTAATCTTCTTTGATTCCAAACTCTCATTTTAGGCTCTTAAATATGATCATTCTGGGTGCATCTGAAGCCCTACGCAATGTAGGCCATGTTTGGATTATTTTGATTGTTGTTTGTTGCATTTTCAGAATGTGTAGCACAAGATTCGTGGCTTGTTTTCACATGTTTTTAAGAGCCTTTTTTAAAAATGGATAGTGGATTTGTGTTCTACATGGAAAGCCCTTTTGAATGGTACCAGAATCTGCCATTTTTATGGTTGTTTTATCTCTGAGCTCCAGCGAGTTAGCCGGAGAAGACGACTGAAGCCTTAGCTCCGGCGTCTGGTCTTTTTCTGGTGAAGCTGATGTGGCTAGGTTTTGACTTGTTGACTGGATGAGGTATTGCGTGCGTATTCGTTTGACTTTGCCAGCGTGTTGGTTTGACTCCATATATTTTAATGAAACGCAAAGTTTCATTTAGGGATCTGAGTTCTTTTGGTTGGGCCTTGGTCCAATTAATATTCACACCCCCTTTGTGAGAGGCCCGAGCAAGATACAAAGGAACTTAGTTAATTCCTGATTGCTGATCATACCCCCTTTTCCTCTTGCATTTTTATTTTATTTTATTTTATTTGCTTTTTTCATTTTAATTGTTTTAAATTAGTTCCATATTTCATAAAAATCCCCAAAAGTCATTTTCTGTTATTTCAAGATGTCATTTAATTTTTCATGATTTTTATTTTTATTTTCCATTTATTTTAATATTTTATTTAGAATTTATAATTCAATGTGTTTTTTTGGTGTATACATGTTTTTGAATTGATCATTTGAACCTCAATTTTTAAATCCCCTAGGACCAAACTTTCTCTCCCACTTAGGTGATGGACTGAGGAAGTTTTAAGGGTGATTTGAGTTGTCAATGGTCATTTTCCATTTGGTTTTTCATTGCCTTTTTGTTGACCTTGGACACACACTCGATAAAGTGGAACACCTTGCCTTTTAGGGTTTAACTGGTGGTGCTTTAAGTGAGCTCATGACTTGAGCTTTTGCATTCAGTTTGGTGATTGTTTCATCTTACCTTAAGTATTTCATTTGAGATTTATTGAGGTCTTTCCCTATTTTTGTTGGATTTTGCAAATTCAAGTCATTTAAAGAGTGTTTACACATACTAGACTTGACCTAATCTTTGGGATATGTTCATGAGTGATCATTTGAGCATCTTTTAAGCTTTGTTAACTCTTTTTAACATGCTTGAGATGTTTCCTTTCTTGTTTAGAGGTCATTGGTGTGTGTAACTTTCATCACAAGTTATCTTTTGATCACATTTTTCCATTTGTTTGAAATGTGAAATAATTGTTTGAACTTTGGTTCTTCAATGTGATTTGATATTCCTTGTGCTTGCATTTCATTTTGACTTTGAATTTAGATCATTCCATTTGTGGTTTACTTCTTCCCTAGTTGGTTTGACACTTGTTTGTGATGATTTTGTGTTAATGTTTACACTTTGAGTTTGTCATGAACATTGGTGATCCTTTTGCACTGTTTTGTTGCATTGTTTTATTTGATCTTTAAGAAAGTGTTTGGTTGAGTTGAACATGATGTGGTGGCTGTCCCACATTATTTCCTCCCTATTTTCTTAGTTTGTGCCTTGTGTAGCACTTGTTTCTCTCTTGATGATTGATGGTAATTAGTTGTAGGAGCTTGCTTCTCCCATTTCATCTCATCTCTTGTTGACTTGTTTAAGTTAACTTGTGCTTGTTTAAGTCATCTCTTGTGTTTGAGTCTCCTTAGTCTTTGAGTCTATTTGCATAATTTCATACTTAAATTTTTTCCTTCATTCCATGTTTGCATTTCATCTTGCATTGACTTGTTTAAGTCACTCATCTCTTTTCATCTGTGATTGAATTGCTATGTGTTTACTTGTGCTATTTTGCCATGATCCCTTAGCATTCCTAGTCCTTTTGTTTAAGATGGGAGTAGGAGAGAAATTAGGATTTCAATCCTTTGCATGATAACATTAGGTAGTTCCCCTTTCAATCCCAACTTTAGGACTACTTTGCATGCTAACATTAGGGTTTATCAGTTCCCCTTAGAGTCTTGTGTCTTCTCGTCTCATCTCATAACTTTCATAAGACATCTAATAAAGGTTAACAATTGTTGTAGCTACGAGCCTTAAGTACATGAGAAATGATAGGTGGAGGGCCTCCTCTCATATTGTCTAGAGTGTTTAGCGTATGCCCTTTGGGCGACATGCGGCGCATTCGCTCTCAAGTCATAGTATTTAGTGCAACATGAGTTACAAACTAACTCAATTCACTTCTTCTCATAAAAAACACAAACATAAAGATCAAATCTTTTCATCCTTCATGATTGTTTTGCAAACTTCATTTTCAGCAAGAGTGTGTTAAGTTTTTGTTCTGCCACAAACAGGCATCGTCCCTAACTACTAGAACGGATACTTAACCCTACTCATTAAAAACACTTGAACCAACCAGTGGTCGTGTTAGCCCGAAATATGGTTTGCTCTTATTTCTCATACCAGATGAGGATACATAGGCACAAGACGGCGATGTCTTGGCGACCAACCTCCCCCCCATCACCCGTAGTTTTCCGAACTACGTTGACTCTGACTTTCCCATTACACGAGGGAATATGTAGGCATAGGGTGACGATGTCCTATTGAGTCTCTTTTCTTTTCTTTCACCCCCCGTTCTCGAGCCTTTTAAATAGTTTTTTACACCCGTAGATTAGATAGCATGCATGGATCCCGTTGACTACAACGGACGTGAGGGGCGCTCATACCTTCCCCCTTGTGCAACCGACATACGAACCCAAGATTTGGCTGTGATTACCTTGTCCTTTTCCCTTTTCCTTTCGTCAGGTTTTCTTCAATCGTTTCCTTTCCCTCTCTTTGGGATAAATAACGAATGGTGGCGACTCTTCTGTCTATTTGTCGGCTTCTCCTTTTTCACAGTGATGCAACACGAGCAATTTGAAGGATTTGTTAATCATTTGTCATAATGTTCAGCTAATCAGAAGTGATCAGGTCAAGATCAAATGAATCTCTTAAAGAACAGTTTAGTCTGAGGCAACTCTTTTGCAGTTCCCAGCTAGCAGGGACAAGTTTTTTCCCCAGTCGTTACTTCCATGGTCTAAGGACTTTGTTGTGCAAATACAGTTAAATTGGTCATTCACGTCGAGATTTGTGAATCTTTCTAAGAGTTTGAAGACATTGAATCATCTTTATGCCAATTCTTTTGTAAAATCCTCTTGATGGCTTCTTCTCACAGACCATGTAATCTGGGGGTAGAAAAGGTTTGAAGACTGTTTACCACAAGAGTCGTTGCTCACTTGGAGATGATTATTATACTATCAAGGGGAAGAAATGTCTTATTCTCATGATACATTTTACCAGCTCCCCAATTAAGTTGCTACTTTGATTAATTTGGGCATTTCCCTGTGTGATTTTCCTCCTCCAACAAAGAATTCAAACTCTTGATGGGAATCTGAGTGAAGTCACAATGTTGTGTCCTAAGTAGATTACTCTCTCCCAGAGAAGGTTGTAACCTTGAAGTGGAATTGTTGTTCTTCATGATCATCCCCGTTGATGTCCAATTTAGTGAAGTTAGTTGGGGTATCCCTGTCGAGATGTTTATATCATCTCCTGTTTTGTTTTGTCTGTTTTGTCATCATAAACATAAGCATGGCATAAGCATATGCAGAGCATCTATGCATTTTTTTCTCTCTCTGGTTCTTACCTGTTTTGATTCACTTTGGTGTTTTCCTCAAGTGACTGGGTATGTCGTCTCTCTCCAATAGAGGTGTCAGTCTTTAAGAATAAAATGTCCATCCTTTCTCAATTCCCCACAGATTTTAATCCTCGTGGATGATGGTTGCTTCAGTTATCTTTTTCCCATGTTTGGATAAGATGCATCCCTATTCGAGTTCATTCCTTAATGGTTGGAGTCTTGTTTTGACCATTTCTTTCTAGCTTATTCCTAGATCGAAATTTAGTCCCCAGGCGGTTGTCGAACCCAATTTGAATGTGCATTTATTTGTCACCATGTCTTGTAAGAAGGACTTGTCTGCAATTCCCCAAAGAAAATAAGTGGCTGTCTCTTTTGAGAAGCTTATCTTAGGGACATTAAGGTCCGGTTGTTACAAGCTTATCTTAGGGACATTAAGGTCCGGTTGTTACCATAATTGTTTGACAAGTCCAATGGTGACTGGCATTAGTTGAAAGTCTCGTGGTCACTGGCATCATTTGGAAAATTCAGTGGTTACTGGTATTGTCGATTTGGTGGTTACCAATCATTGGTTGAAAGTCCAGCGGTTACTGGCATCGTTTTGAAAATCCACTGGTTACTGGTATTATTAATTTGGTGATTACCAATCATGGTGGAGACTCCAGTGGTTACTGGCATCGCTTGGGAAATCCAGTGGTTACTGGTATTGTCGATTTGGTGGTTACCAATCATGGTGGAAGATCCAGTGGGTACTGGCAGTGATTGAAAGTCTAGTGGTTACTGGCATCGTTAGATCCAATGGTTATTGGCAATTTCATCTAGCGCTGTTGTGTTTTTAATTGTTGGTAGTTACCAACATCCCCGGTAAAGTCCAATTGTTTGGCATACAGTAGAGTTTAATTACCATGTATCTTTCCTGATGTTTCATGAAGATCTCGTTTGATCTCTTCATTTTAGGAATTTCCAAAGGCTTGGATGTTTATCCTTGCTTGAAAATCTAGTGGTGACTAGTACCGATGAATTGGTGGCGACCAATCATATTCCATGTAAGGCCAGTGGATATTGGCATTGAGGAAATCTAGTGGTGACTGGTACTAATGAATTGGTGGTGACAAATCATACTCCATGTAAGGCCAGTTGGTTATTGGCGTTAAGAAAATCCAGTGGTGACTGATACTGATGAATTGGTGGTGACCAATCCTATTCCATGTAAGGCCAGTTGGTAATTAGCATTGAGGAAACCCATTGGTCACCGATACTGAGGAATTGGTGGTGACCAATCATATTTCATGTAAGGCCAGTTGGTAATTGGTATTGAGAAAATCCAGTGGTGACAGGTACTGACGATTTGGTTTTTTATGATTCCTAGTGAAGGCATGTTTTTTTTCATCCCAAGATCAGGTTTTATACCTTTGGAGATGTATGCTTTGAATCCCGAGTTCAGAAATTTCCAAAGACTTGAATGTTTTCATTTGCGTGAAAACTCCAGCTATTTGTCTGATCCTAATGTTTTGAGGGTCTTCATCCAATCCTAATGTGTTAAGGGTTGTGTCTCTTCTATACCCTAATGTTTTGAGGGTATTAGTTTTTGATCCTAAAGTTTTGAGGGTCTTCGTCCAATCCTAATGTGTTGAGGGTTGTGTCTCTGCTATATCCTAATGTTTTAAGGGTATTAGTTTTTTATCCTAAAGTTTTGAGGATCTTCGTCCAATCCTAATGTGTTGAGGGTTGTGTCTCTTCTACATCCTAATGCTTTGAGGATATTAGTTTTAGATCCTAAATTTTTGAGGGTCTTCATCCAATCCTAATGTGTTGAGGATTGTGTGTCTGCTATATCCTAATGCTTTGAGGATGTTAGCTTTTGTTTGTAAGGTTTTGAGGGATATATTTGTGCTTCCTATTTGAACATCCGGTGGTTACTGGTCTTATAAGTTTTTGGTTGTTACCAATCCCTGCAGAAGTCCAGTGGTTACTGGCGTTGATTGATAAAACCAATAAGTATTGTTATGTTGTTTGGTTGTTACCAGTTCCCTAGTTAAGTCTGATGGTTATTGGCAAAGTTTTAGATGGTTGCAACCAATACCTTTAGACACCCATGATTTTTCTATATCCCGATTAAGTCTCGGAGATCTAGTAGTTACTAGTATCCCCGGTGAACCTAGTCTCGTTTCCTGTGTCTCCCTGAAGATCCCGCTCGGACTCTTCGTGTTAAGGGAATTCCATTGGTTTGTTTCCCAATAGGGATTGTGTCTCTTGAGTCTCTAGTTGGATTTTGAGTCTATTGACTTTGTTTTTCCTCTGTGATGCATACTTCGTTGGATGTGTATTCTGTAACACCCATTTTAATTATTTAGTCATTTTATTATTATTTTAATTATTATATGTTGGTGTGCCCTTTTGTGGGGTGTGTTGTATGATGTTTGGTGAGTGTCCCTAATATGGGAGGATTATTGGTGGTGTTTTGGTGTGAATATGATAATATAATGAATAATAGTAATATTGGTGGGGGGGTATTATTATTATTATTATTATTATATTTATTATTATTACTAATATTATTATGATTTTGGTGAGATAATAATATTATTATTATTACTATTATTATTAATAGTATTAGAATATTATTAGTATTATTAGTAATATTTTATTATTATTACTTGGGATTAGAATATATAAAATAAAATAGACGAATAAGAGGGGGAGTTAGAACGTGAGAAGAGAAAAGGATGATAGAAGTGAGAAGAACGAGAAAGAGAGCGAAGAACGAAGGAGAAGAGGGAAAGTCAAAATTGGCCAAACTTGGAGGATTTCCACCGATCAGAACAATTACCAAGGTAAGGGGGGAGAAACTTGATTGGGATGGTATTTACATGTATAGGGTAGTGGGGATTCCTTAACCCCGTAGGAATGTATCGGTGTATGAAGTTTTATGTTGACATGCCTATAATTGTTAATTGATGTTGAGAATTGGTATTTGATAAACCAATGATGAATTGATATATGTCGATGTTGATGAATTGTTGTTTTTGGTGAGTTTGGGGTATTGGTTGGGTTCACGGTTTTAGGGAAGTTCTGTGTAACCTTTTTGATGTATCGATAAAATGTTTAAGTGTTGATTCTGGAATATGGATTAGGGAGCGATTGGTTTGAATTACATGCACTATTGATACTGAGAATAGGATGAGAATTAGAGTTGGAATGTTAGGCTTGAATTTGGCTCTGGTAGCACTTCAGAGCAGTGGAAAATTTGGTGGATCGCAGCATTCGCTGGGCTTCGCCTGGCGAGTGTTGGCGAAGCTTCTCCTGGTGAACAGGGGCGAGTATTCGCCTGGCGAAGGTGAGCGAACGGTAGCGAATAATTCTGAATTAAATCCCAGACTGAAAGGGTAGGAACTTCGCCTGGCAAGTGTGGCCAGCGAAGGTTCGCCTGGCGAAGGTTGGCGAACATTCGCTGCGGGGCTTCGCCTGGCGAATGAGCCAGCGAGCATAGCAGCAGAATGTGACTTTTTGTGATGTTTGGCCTTGAGTTTTGGTCTTGTGTGATCCATTTGGCCTTGAGGAAGTGATAGAATGGTGATTGTGGAATTTAACTGGTGTACTTGGTGATAGTAAGTGATCCCTTAATATTCTACTTTAAATGGATAATTAGTTGGTGTGTCCCCGGATGGTGGGCTGTGTTTATACTTGGTGTTAGAATGTGAGATCGTTCACTGTGTGATTTGAATTATATGATGTTGGTGTGTAAATATATCTATACATATATGCATTGATGTATGATGATATGATCAGGAGGATCGTGTGCACTTAGTGTGCCTGAATATAATTATTGTGCATTGGTGTTGTGCATATCATGGTGTTTGGGGGGATGAATCATATCTCAGGAGGAGCGTAAGTGATTCATCCGTACTCGTTCATGGAGAATGGTGGGGATAGATCATATCTCAGTAGGAGCGTAAGTGATCTGTCGGGGATAGATCATATCTCAGTAGGAGCGTAAGTGATCTGTCCAGGGTTCGATTGAATGAACCAATGAGTCGGTACCGCATGCATGGTGTTGAGTTGCATATTTGCATTATAATATGTTATATTGTAATTTGAACAGTAGGTTCGATGATTGGTGTTGTGGGGTGAATATTGGTGTGTTTTACTACCTTATTTGCATGTATTAGATTACCAATATATTTTAATCGTGTTTTCTCACCCCTTTGTTGTTGTTGTGGTCTGTGCTTCTCCGGAAGTACAGATAATCCAGGTACTTAGATAACTTGGATTATGGTGTGCCAGTCGAGTCTAGGATGATCTGATACGTAGCACAGGACTTGGGTGTTTTTAGTTGCCTTCTGTTGAACTTGTATTTTATTTCCTGTGAACGTATCAAAACTTTGTTGGATTTTACTATTTTATTATTTCCGCTGTATTTTGGAGAAAACCTTTTTATAAGGAAATGTTGGTTTTGTTATATGATATCCCACTTTGGAAGAAAACTCTGATGTTTATTTATAATGTTTACATTTTAATTGCTTTGGGAAGTGGGGTGTTACAATTGGTATCAGAGCAGGTCGGTCCATCCGACCAGTGTTGTTGAGTCGAGCTGAGTTTGTCCCTTAGGATAGAGATTGTGTATCGTTTAACCTGGTGTTGTTATTGTTGAGCAGTATGGCAGGAAGAAATGATGCTGCTTTGGCTGCTGCTATGAAAGCGATGGCGCAGACAGTTGCTAATCAGAACCCAGCTGCGAATGCCCAATTTAGAGGATTGGCGCAGTTTCGGAGCAACAAGCCGCCGACGTTTGAAGGAGGAATTCTGGATCCTGAAGCTGCACAGAAGTGGCTGAAGGCAATTGAGAAATTTTTTAGGACTATGGATTGTAATGATGAGCAAAAGGTGAGGTTTGGTACTCACATGCTGGAGGGTGAGGCTGAAGCTTGGTGGGACAACAGTCACCAAAGATTGGAAGCTGCTGGAACTGCCATTACTTAGGAGGTGGTTCGGAAAGTTTTTCTAGAAAAGTATTTTCCGAAAGATGTTCGAAGCGCTAAGGAGATTGAATTCTTAGAGCTGAAGCAGGGTAGTATGACTGTAGCAGAGTACGCTGCTAAGTTTAAGGAGCTGGTGCAGTATTGTCCTCACTACAATATTGAGGGGGCGATGACTTCTAAGTGTTTAAAGTTTGAGAATGGACTGCGTCCAGAGATTAAGTTGGGGATTGCTTGTCAGTTATCCTGAGCTGGTAAGCAGGAGCATAATTTATGATAATGACAACCGGGCAAGGATTGCGCACTACAAAGCTGTTAATGACCGTAAGGGTAAGCAGAGGTTCAGTGGTACTCCTTATAGTGTTGTTGCTGATAAGGGAAAGCGTAAAGCTGTTGTTGATAAGAAGCCCAGAGAGGGAAAAAACATCTGCTGATGAGAGATGTTTTCGATGCGGTGGCATGGGACACCGTGCTAATGATTGTCCTAATGAAGTAAAGAAGTGTTTTAAGTGTGGGAAGCCAGGTCATGTGATAGCTGATTGCAGAGCTACTATGCCGACCTGTTATAACTGTGGTGAGAAAGGTCACATCAATACCCATTGTGAGAAGCTGAAGAAGTCTCAGGCGTTTCCGGATGGTGGGAAAGTGTTTGCTTTGGTAGGGACTCAAGCCATCAGTGATGAGCGTGTTATCAAAGGTACTTGTATTATCAATAATATTCCTTTGACTGCTATTGTTGATACGGGTGCAACCCACTCATTTATTTCTGTTGATTGTGTGAAGAGGATAGGATTGGTGTCGTCTACTCTTGAGGGACGAATGACTATTGAGACACCCTCGATTGGTTCAGTGACTACTTCTTTAGTATGTTTGAAGTGTCCGCTGACTATTTTCGGTAGAGATTTTGGAGTGGATCTGATTTGTCTACCACTTGGCAATTTGGATGTTATTCTGGGTATGAACTGGTTGGAGTTCAACCGAGTCTACATCGATTGTTTTCGAAAAGAATTGTTGTTCCTGACTCCAGAAGAAGAAGCTTTGGCAGATTCTTTGTCTAGTAAAGAATTGAGGACTTTGTTGGAAGATGAAGCCAAAGTGTTTGCTTCATTTGCATCATTATCGGTGGATAGAAAAGCATCAATGGAGGAATTGGCAGTAGTGAATGAATTTCCGGAAGTGTTTCCTGACGACATTACGGAATTGCCGTCGACGCGAGAAGTTGAATTTAGTATTGACCTTGTTCCTGGTACGAGAGCTATTTCTATGGCGCCGTACATGATGTCTGCAGTAGAGTTGGCTGAGTTGAAATCTCAGATTGGAGAGTTGTTGGATAGAAAGTTTATTAGGCCAAGTGTGTCGCCGTGGGGAGCTCCAGTGTTATTGGTAAAGAAGAAGGATGGTAGTATGCGTTTGTGCATCGATTACCGTCAGTTGAATAAAGTGACTATTAAGAATAAGTATCCTCTACCTAGGATTGATGACTTAATGGATCAACTGGTGGAAGCTCGTGTGTTTAGTAAGATCGATTTGAGATCGGGTTACCATCAGATCAGAGTAAAAGAAGGTGATATTCAGAAGACTGCTTTTAGGACTCGATATGGACATTACGAATATGCTGTAATGCCTTTTGGAGTGACTAATGCGCCGGGAGTATTTATGGAGTATCTGAACAGAAATTTCCATTCTTATTTGGATCAGTTCATTGTTGTATTTATTGACGATATATTGATTTATTCTAAGTCTGATGAAGAGCATGCAGGACATCTGAGAATTGCCTTGTAGGTGCTGAAGGATAATAAGTTGTTTGCTAAACTGTCGAAGTGTGACTTTTGGATGAAGACGGTGAGTTTATTGGGGGCATGTAATATCTGGTGATGGTATAGCGGTGGACCCGTCAAAAGTGAGTGCAGTGTTGCAGTGGGAACCGCCGAAGACAGCAACGGAAGTTAGAAGCTATTTGGGTTTGGCTGGTTACTACCGAAGGTTTATTGAAGGGTTCTATAATTTGGTGTTTGCCATTGACTCAGTTGATGAGGAAGAACCAAGTGTTTGTATGGGATGCTGCTTGTGAAGAAAGCTTTGAAGAGCTGAAGAAGAAATTGACTACGGTACCGGTGTTAGTGTTGCCGACTCCGAGTGAAACCGTTTTGTGGTGTACTGTGATGTGTCTAAGATGGGATTAGGCGGAGTTCTTATGCAGAATGGTAAGGTGGTAGCGTATGCTTCGAGGCAACTGAGAGTGCATGAGCAAAATTATCCGACTCATGATCTCGAATTAGCTGCGGTTGTTTTTTGTGTTGAAAATCTGGAGGCATTATTTGTATGGTTCGAGATTCGAAGTGTTCAGTGATCACAAGAGTCTGAGATACCTGTTTGATCAGAAAGAATTAAATATGAGGCAGAGGAGATGGTTAGAATTTTTGAAGGATTATGACTTCAGTTTAAGTTATCATCCAGGAAAGGCCAATGTAGTGGCAGATGCTTTGAGTAGAAAAGAAATTCATATATCGGCTATGATGGTGAAAGAAATTGAGTTAATTGAGTAGTTCAGAGACTTGAGCATGGTTTGTGAGACTACGACAGATAGTGTGATGTTGGGTATGTTGCAGGTGAATAATGACTTCCTGGATACGATTAGAGAGAACCAGAAGTTAGAGGTGAAATTAGTGGATTTGATGTCTGGAGTAGGAAGTGACTCCGATAGTGACTTTAAATTGGATAATACAGGTGTGTTGAGATTTAGAGGCAGAATTTGTGTACTAGATAATGAGGAATTGAAGAAGTTGATTTTGAGTGAAGGACATCGTAGCAGTCTGAGTATCCATCCAGGAGCTACGAAGATGTATCATGATTTAAAGAAATTATTTTGGTGGTCTGGTATGAAAAGAGATATAGCTCAATTTGTGTATGCCTATTTTACGTGTCAGAAGTCGAAGGTAGAACACCAGAGACCTTCTGTATTTATGCAACCGTTGGAAATTCCGGTTGGGAAATGGGATTGTATAACTATGGACTTTGTTACCGGTTTTCCGAATACGGCGAGAGGGTTTGACGCTATATGGGTGATTGTGGATCGATTGACGAAGTCTGCACACTTTGTACCGATCAATATTAGTTTCCTGTTGACGAAGCTGGCGGAGATTTAGATTCGGGTAATTGTGAAGTTACATGGTGTTCCGTCCAGTATTGTGTCAGATAGAGACCCGAGGTTTACTTCGGAATTTTGGAAGAGCTTACAGTAAGCGTTGGGAACTAAGTTGAAGTTGAGTTCAGCTTATCATCCGCAAACTGATGGTCAGTCAGAGAGGACTATTCAGTCGCTTGAGGATTTACTGAGAGCTTGTGTGTTGGAAAAGGGTGGTGCGTGGGATACTCATTTACCCTTGATTGAGTTCACGTACAATAACAGTTACCATTCGAGTATCGGAATGGCACCGTTTGAAGCTTTGTATGGGAGGAGGTGTAGGACTCCTCTGTGTTGGTATGAGACTGGTGAGAATGTGGTGCTTGGACCAGAAATTGTACAGCAGACTACTGAGACAATTCAGATGATTCGTGAGAAAATGAAAGTATCTCAGAGTAAACAGAAAAGTTATCATGATAATCGGAGGAAAGAGTTGGAATTCAGTGTAGGTGATCACGTATTCCTAAGAGTTAACCCGATGACTGGTGTGGGTCGTGCATTGAAGTCCAAGAAGCTGGATTCTAAGTTTATTGGACCTTATGAGATTTTGCAGAGAATTGGTGTTGTGGCCTATAGGGTGGCGTTGCCGCATGAATTGTCGAACTTACATGATGTGTTTCATGTGTCGCAATTGCGAAAGTATGTTTCGGATCCATCTCATGTGATTCTGAGGGATGATGTTCAGGTTCGGGAGAATCTTACTGTTGAGACGATGCCGTTGAGGATCGAGGACCGTAAGATGAAACAGCTCCGAGGGAAGGAGATACCTTTGGTGAAGGTAGCTTGGAGAGGTGCTGCAGGAGGCAGTGTAACCTGGGAGTTGGAAAGTAGGATGCGAGAAGCGTATCCGGAACTATTTCTATCAGGTAATTTTCGAGGACGAAAATAATTAAAGTGGGGGAGAGTTGTAACACCCATTTTAATTATTTAGTCATTTTATTATTATTTTAATTATTATATGTTAGTGTGCCCTTTGTGGGGGTGTGTTGGATGATGTTTGGTGAGTGTCCCTAATATGGGAGGATTATTGGTGGTGTTTTGGTGTAAATATGATAATATAATGAATAATAGTAATATTGGTGGGGGTATTATTATTATTATTATTATTATATTTATTATATTTATTATTATTACTAATATTATTATGATTTTGGTGAGATAATAATATTATTATTATTACTATTATTAATAGTATTAGAATATTATTAGTATTATTAGTAATATTTTATTATTATTACTTGGGATTAGAAAATATAAAATAAAAATAGAGGAATAAGAGGGGGAGTTAGAACGTGAGAAGAGAAAAGGACGATAGAAGTGAAAAGAACGAGAAAGAGAGCGAAGAACGAAGGAGAAGAGGGAAAGTCAAAATTGGCCAAACTTGGAGGATTTCCACCGATCAGAACAATTACCAAGGTAAGGGGGAGAAACTTGATTGGGATGGTATTTACATGTATAGGGTAGTGGGGATTCCTTAACCCCGTAGGAATGTATCGGTGTATGAAGTTTTATGTTGACATGCCCTATAATTGTTAATTGATGTTGAGAATTGGTATTTGATAAACCAATGATGAATTGATATATGTCGATGTTGATGAATTGTTGTTTTTGGTGAGTTTGGGGTATTGGTTGGGTTCACGGTTTTAGGGACGTTCTGTGTAACCTTTTTGATGTATCGATAGAATGTTTAAGTGTTGATTCTGGAATATGGATTAGGGAGCGATTGGTTTGAATTACGTGCACTATTGATACTGAGAATAGGATGAGAATTAGAGTTGGAATGTTAGGCTTGAATTTGGCTCTGGTAGCACTTCAGAGCAGTCGAAAATTTGGTGGATCGCAGCATTCGCTGGGCTTCGCCTGGCGAGTGTTGGCGAAGCTTCGCCTGGCGAACGGGGGCGATTATTCCGCTGGCGAAGGAGAGCAAAACAGTAGCGAATAATTCTGTATTAAATCCCAGACTGAAAGGGTAGGAACTTCGCCTGGCAAGTGTGGCCAGTGAAGGTTCGCCTGGCGAAGGTTGGCAAAACATTCGCTGCAGGGCTTCGCCTGGAGAATGGGCCAGCGAACATAGAATGGTGATTGTGGAATTTAACTAGTGTACTTGGTGATAGTAAGTGATCCCTTAATATTCTACTTTAAATGGATAATTAGTTGGTGTGTCCCCCGGATGGTGGGTTGTGTTTATACTTGGTGTTAGAATGTGAGATCGCTCACTGTGTGATTTGAATTATATGATGTTGGTGTGTAAATATATTTATACATATATGCATTGATGTATGATGATATGATCAGGAGGATCGTGTGCACTTAGTTTGCCTGAATATAATTATTGTGCATTGGTGTTGTGCATATCATGGTGTTTGGGGGGATGAATCATATCTCAGGAGGAGCGTAAGTTATTCATCCGTACTCGTTCGTGGAGAATGGTGGGGATAGATCATATCTCAGTAGGAGCGTAAGTGATCTGTCGGGGATAGATCATATCTCAGTAGGAGCGTAAGTGATCTGTCCAGGGTTCGATTGAATGAACCAATGAGTCGGTACCGCATGCATGGTGTTGAGTTGCATATTTGCATTATAATATGTTATATTATAGTTTGAACAGTAGGTTCAATGATTAGTGTTGTGGGGTGAATATTGGTGTGTTTTACTACCTTATTTGCATGTATTAGATTACCAATATATTTTAATCGTGTTTTCTCGCCCCTTTGTTGTTGTTGTGGTCTGTGCTTCTCCGGAAGTACAGATAATCCAGGTACTTAGCTAACTTGGATTATGGTGTGCCAGTCGAGTCTAGGATGCTCTGATACGTAGCACAGGACTTGGGTGTTTTTAGTTGCCTTCTGTTGAAATTGTATTTTATTTCCTGTGAACGTATCAAATCTTTGTTGGATTTTACTATTTTATTATTTCCGCTGTATTTTGGAGAAAACCTTTTTATAAGGAAATGTTGGTTTTGTTATGTGATATCCCACTTGGGAAGAAAAATCTGATGTTTATTTATAATGTTTACATTTTAATTGCTTTGGGAAGTGGGGTGTTACATATTCCCCCAATGGAGATCTGATTTCCCCAGCGAAGTGTTGTCTCCTCGGTGAAATTGTACTCATTCCTTCCCAGGTGGAACTTCAGTTTCCTATCACCTATGGAGGATCCCCGTAAGGTACCACCTTTAGTCATGTTTGAACTATTGGTTTATATGCTTGGTGTTGCACCCCAAAATTTGCTCAACCTTATTCACTTGGTTTATGTTTCAATTGCATTAGCATTTGCATATAGAGCCATGTACATAGGTTACTCATCTGCATAGCATAAGCATAGCAAGTCAGCTAACAGGGGGACCAATCATTATTCTCATCTCTAGAGGCCTATCAAGAGGTTATTATCCTGATTCAACCCCATTCAAGTCATCAGAAAAGAATTTGGAAGCTATCAAGTCAATGGGTCAAGCAGTTCATCTATCTCCTGGCTGAGGGTATCTGGGGATCATCAAGGAAAGTATGAGCTGTGAATTGAAGGCATGGGGAGTATCTAGACATCATGGGAGACTTGGAAAGTCATTTGGAGAAGGAGACAAGTCATTGGTGTGATCACAAGTATTGCAGTTGAAGACAGTCAACTAGGGCTTCATCTGGGTCAATCCTGGGTCAACCCTAGGTCAAAGGATTGTGGGAGAGGCATTAAGGGCTATTGAGGAGATGTGGAGTTCATCATTTGACATGGAGAATAAGGATATGTTGTTGTGCTAAGAAGAATTCAAGAGAAATCAAGGAGAAGAGGAGTTTCTAAATTAGGGTTTCTATGTAAAATCCCCTAGTTTAGGTCAAACTTCCAAGCAAGATAAGTCAAAATGCAAGCTTCAAATGGATCCCTGGCCAACATGAAACTTGTAGAGGATCTCAAGACCTTTAATTTGAGTGGTGGAAGACATCAAGGAGATTTATAGAACTCAAGTTATGGTCCTTGCAAGTTACAGGTCATCTGAGGTATCTGAAATTTTGTCTGTGAAAGTGACTTGACTTCCAAGCAATTTTCACCCCTCAAGGAGATTTCAAATGAATTTCTGGTCAACATAAGAGTTGTTCCTCATTGTCTTAGCTTTCTATAATGGTATGGTATGCCTTCATAGGATGTGTGGAACTCTACTTATGGTCTTGGCAAGAAAAGGGTATTTTGGTCATTTGTGAATTACAGGTCATTTTAACCTATGCCCAAAACTCATACAAGGAAGCTTCAAATGGAAAACTTTACAACATCAAACTTGTTCCAAATGACATTTTGAGTCTATAAAAGTTACCATGAGAGATTGGAAAGATTCATAGCACAAGGTTTCAAAATTGTTGGATTTAATGAATAAAAATGGCCTTAAAAATGAGATTTTTCATATCTTGGCCAAATGAAGCAAAATTATAGGTCATTTTGAATGGAAAGATCATTTTAAAGGCATTGGATAAAGTGGAATTTTGAGTTTAAGTCATAATTTGTGAGTTATCCATGGTTGCTTGTAACGGAAGAAACATAAACCAAATTCAAGGGAAATTACACAAGGGAAGCTTCTCCAAGTTTCTAGGAGGTTCTAACCTCATGTATATATTGATGTGAGATGGTTCATGCCATGGTTGGTGATTGAATTTTCTCAAAACCTCAAGTTTCATTCACTTCCTCCATTTTACAAAAGTATCTCAAACTCTCTTAATTTCTCACCAATCTTCATCATTCTTGATCTGAGTTTCATCATCATCCTCCATAGATTACAAGTCTCATAAGAGTTTGGCAAATTGGAGCAAGAATAGTTCTATACAAGTTTCATCATTCAAGGTTCAAGAAATTGGAATCACATGATACAAGAAGTTTGAGCCCAAATATTTGCATACAGAATCAAAGTGGTAGTGTGTGGATCAATTTCAAGTCCCTGCAAGCATTGGATCGAAGATCTCCATAGCTGTTCCTCCATTTTTCAACAGGTTGGTATCTTTGCTCGATTTGCATAGTTTAGGTAGCATGATAGGGTTTTGATAGCTTAGACTGGTTAAGTTAGGTTAGATGATGATTTACACTGAATTTGGAAAGGTTTAATGGAGGTTGCTTATAGTGCATCAAATCTGGTTGGAGTGATATCTCATGATTCAGTGCATGAAATTCTTGGATTATTGGCTTATGGTAATCAGCATGAGTTGTAGATAAGTTTAGGACAAGATTTGGAGAGTTTTGGAGGAGTTGATCACAGGTGTTCATGGTGGCTTATGACTGTTATCTCTATCGAATTAGTTTATTGCTTGAGTTTTAAGAGAAATTATTATCATGGCCGTGTAGAGGGATTAGAGTAGACCAAGTTTGCTTTTTATGTCAATTGAATCCATGGTCAGATGAGTGAGAACAGGGAGCTCGAATGTGTGCATGGGAGATGAGGTTCAGAGCTAGGGTTTGTCCAAGGTTGAAGATAACCTTTGGACCGTTTGATCTGGCCAAGACCTTTGACTCGATTCTTAATCCAACGGGCGTGATTGAAAGTGAGAAACGGAGGGAAGACTTGGGAGTGAAACGCCCCGTTTCACTAAAGCACTCAGAGTGGGCTTTGGAATGTATTGATAATGATACCCCTCCCAGCGCAGGCCCAAGGAATTATAACTGGAAATGTTGATATTTGCACCGCTCCCCTTTTTTTATTTTTTTTGGTGGTTTCTGAAGTGCGTATGGGCCTTGCTCAATTGATGTTCGCACCCCCATTTTTCAAGCCCACCATGGATATGAACTGTAGCGAACTGCTATTCTCACCCCCTCCTTCTAGTTTCTTTATACTTTCATTTTAATTTCCTTTTATTTTTCATGCATTTTATAAAAATCACATAAAATTGAAAGATCATTATTTTTTGATGATTCTTTTTGCATAATTTTCTTTGAAGAGTCTAGAAAATTATAAAAAAATAAAAATTGCATTTTATTTTTATTTGATATTTTTGCCATATTTTCCAAATAAATAGCATTTTAAATAGTTTCATTTCATACATAAATTTGTTATTTTTTGTTCTATTAATTGCTTTAATATTTTTTGTCCATTCTTTTTAGGTTGTTTAGTTTAGATATTCAACTTGTGAATGCAATTTAATTCATATTTTTAGAGGTTAATTTCAGGTGTTTAGTTTAGGTGAGAACAACATGAACAAATTAGGGTTTTAAGTGATAACTTAGGAGAATTAATTCATTTCCCTTAGGACTTAGGGATTAAATAGTTTAGCTATGGGACTATAGGGGCTATGGGTAGTTATTAGACCCCCTTTAGAAAAGTCAGGATCCCCCTACTGCTATTAATATACTGTATATATCTGATTGACTGGTGTGGTATGCCCTTTGGGGATTATTGCTTGCTTGTTTGGGTGTTGGGATTTGTCTGGGGATGTGGGAGAGATGAAGATTGAAGATGATGAAGCCATTGGAGATCCAGAGACTGAAGACCAACTGCCAGAATTGGAGAGGAGATTTTTGCCATCAGCTGTTAAGGAGATTAGGGTTTAGGAGATAGGCAGAGCTCTAGATTAGAAAGCTTGATTCTTAAACATGGAAGGTTTTGACTGCCTCCATTCCTCTCTGTGATACAGAGTCTCTCTGAGACACTCACCCCCTTCCTTTGGAAGGCTTGGTGCTATTGTCTGAGGGATAGAACTCTTGAGAGAAAATGTCTTATGTGTTAGTAGCAGTTGGTTTACCACCATTGGTAGTCAACTAATTGCTTAACACCCAATCCACTCTGGTGATTGATCCCTCACCTTGGAGGATAGGACTTGAAGAAAAGCCATTGTATACTGAAGATTGTCAGCCAGAGCCCTTGCTTGAAGACTGTGAAGATAGAGACTGCTGCTGACTGAAGCTTGTAGCTGATTGGAGATGATTTGAAGATGGATATTGATGCAGAGCTGTTGTGGCTGTTTATTTTGCTGTATTTCATTTCTGATGTATTGATTGGTTTTCCTGACTGTATTGTTTGCTGATTACCCTGTTGGGTTGAAGGTGAAGCCTGTTCACTTTTGCCCATTGTTTTCTAGGTTCGAGGTTGAGTGGGGACTCCCTTGCCTCGCTTGTACTGTTGCATTCATGCATTTTATCGTATTACTGTATATATCTGATATTGTTGCTGTTTCCGTCTGTTCCCTTAGGATCTCTGTTTCTCTCTGCGCAAGAGAGGAGCATGATAGACATTAGGTCTTAACCCATGCATGATAACATTAGGTTAGTTTGATTCCCTTCGCAACCATAGGTTAGAGTCCTGTCTCTTCTTTCTCAAAACTAACAGAAAAAACATCATAAAGATTCCAAACATAATAAAAGACACTTCTTCCGTAAAAGAATGTGAACTCATCAAGACGTCATTTTCGTCCGCCGGGACTGCTAATCAAGAAAACCTTTTTCAGAAGGAATAAAATCAATCAAGACAGACTTGTGTCGTACGTGGCCCGAACTACGTTTGCTCTGATCTTCCATGCTATGTGGAAGTACGTAGGCATAGGATGCGATATCCTAGCGAGCAACCTTCCCCTCCTTCCCCGTAGGTAGGCGAACTACGTTGACTCTGATTTCTCGTTCCAAATGGGAATACGTAGGCATAAAGTGCGATACTTTGCCGAGTCATTTTCTTTTCTTTTTAACCCCTGACCTGTAGAATAGGTAGAATAACAATCCATACCCGAAACCAAGCGTGGATCCCGTCGAGTACGACGGACGTGAGGGGTGCTAATACCTTCCCCTTGCGTAACCGACTCCCGAACCCAGGTTTTGGTTGCGACGACCATACCTTTCCCGTGTTGTGCGAGGTTTACTCTGAGCGTTTCCTTTCCCTCCCGTGGGATAAATAACGCACGGTGGCGACTCTTCTGTTCAGCCGGCGCCGATTTTCGCAGTAGCGACACTTGGGATCTCTCGCCAGTGTGTCGGGTCCCTAATGAGTAGTTACTCGTTGCTTTGCTTTTCTTTTCGTTTGTTTGTATGTCAGCATATGTCTTGCATTCAAGCATCATTTTAGATTCATGGCATTTCATCATTTCTCTTTTTGCATACCATCGTATCTAAGGGACAAAATTTTTGGTTTGCTATATTTAAATACCTTTCACCAGGATTCTATGGATATCGTCATCTCTCATTACCATCTGGTGATTATAATTAAATATGGGCAACTGTTATACCAAAAATTTTTACCTCTAGATTCCATCATCATTCTAGGTACATCAACATAGATTATCAAACCATAACCTATTTCAAGTTTGATCTTTATCAAGATACATGTGAATTAGGGTTTCACACAGTCAGAAATCACGGTTTCAAGGGGTTGTTCAGTCAAAGTTTTGGATTGGTCCTCCACATAACAATTCTTCATGTCATCAAGGATATCACATTGGATCAAGAATGAATCCAATTTGAGATTGTCACCCAAGAAAGAACAACAGGGCAGTACAAGAACCCTAATTAGGGTTTTTGATGGGGAAAGTCAACTGTAGTTTGACTTTTGATCTAAAAGGTGTTCCAAAGCTTGAATCATAGTCCATAAGGCTCATATAACCTAATTAAGTCTACACAAGAAGTTTCAAGGCCTCAGGGAACCCAGAACATCAACAGTCGATTCAGAGGTTTTCAATCGTTCGGTTCGTCTAACTGAAAAGTCAACCCTTTGACCAACAGGGTTTTGACCCAAAATTGAATCCAAATATGTTCCCAACATCATTTAACATCTAATCATGAAGTTTGGTGACCAATTGATCAAGAATTGAGAAGTAATCGAAAAGTTGGGAAATTAGGTTTTTGAAAAGGGCTAGGTCATAACTCATCCAAATGTGGTGGTTCAAAGCTTGTCAGAAAGGTCTCAATGAGTTCTTCAAAAGTGATATCCACACTCATGAGCATAAAATGCATGGATTTTGAGTTATAAGCAAAAACAAGGCAAGAGGGAGAAAATACACTTAGAAATTTCAAGATTTCTTGACTTGTAAGTCAAGTTTTCAGTATTTTCACAAGGGTTTTTAACCTAGTTTCAAGTGGAATGGGTTCCTATATCAATCATAAATGATTTAGTACCTAATGAGGGGTTTCCAAAAAGTGCAAGTGGGTTCCATAACTCTTAATGGTTAGAGAGAACCAAGGTCCACAAGTTGACAAACTCTCACTTGTGCAAAGCTAGTTCAACATGGTTATTTCAACTCCAAAGCTCCCCAAATCAACTCCAATCAAGGATTAAGCTTCACTTATGATGCTTACATTGTTTTTTTAACATGTTTAGCATCAATTCCCACGAAATTTGTTTGAGAAATGAAGAAAATCATTGTTTAATTCAAGTTGCAAAAGTGAATAGTGTGGAAAGAGAAAAGTGGTGGCTACCATCATCAAACCACCAACTTGGCTGCAACCAGTCACCTCCTATCCCCTCAAGCATGATGAACATGACCTACAGGGAATGGAGAAGCTCTTGTTAGGGTGGCTCAAGGTCAGAAATGAAGATTGCAATGGAAAACTCCAAGATTTTCAAAGTTATAACGCTAAACTTGGCATTTGCTTCACTTTTGCCCATACCTCTTGCACAAAGCCTTTGCCTATAAATAGAACTCACTTCCTACATCCAAGAAACACCAGTTATATGATTGAAACCAGTTGAAATCCCCTCCTTCCCACAGTTGCAAAGTTGTTGCAAAATCTCATCAAAAACCCAAAGTGCACAAAATATGTTTTTGCAGTTTCACCCCTAAAACCTTTTCCAAACACTTTCAAACTCAAAACAAGCCTCAAACACATCACAACTGATGTGTTAGAGCCATCAAAAACCTCACTTGGCCAGAAACGCATCCAATCCAAAAGTCAAGCCTCAAAACCTCATTTTGTTGACTTTTTGCATTTTAAAGGACAACCACTGGTCCCTTGCCTTTCCTTGAGCTTTAAGACCTCTAACACTTCATATTTGACATGTAGGAGCTGTCCATATTCAATCCGCACTTCTGAAACAAGGATTGAAGGAGTTGTGTTTGAAAATCCTTGGATTTTGGAGGTTTTTCTTCACCTGCAAGCCATTCTGCCCACCAACTTGCTTGAGTTTGATTTGGATCATCTTCTCATCATCCTAGGAGCATTTGTATAACTTGGAGGAGCACTCAAAGTCTCTGTTTTTCTTATTGTGGAAACTTGCTTCAAGACATAAGCCTAAAACCTAAAAAACATGAAATTTTCACTTGCATTTCACATGCTACCTGTCGCTACTGCGAAAATCGGCGCCGGCTGAACAGAAGAGTCGCCACCGTGCGTTATTTATCCCACGGGAGGGAAAGGAAACGCTCAGAGTAAACCTCGCACAACACGGGAAAGGTATGGTCGTCGCAACCAAAACCTGGATTCGGGAGTCGGTTACGCAAGGGGAAGGTATTAGCACCCCTCACGTCCATCGTACTCGATGGGATCCACGCTTGTTTTCGGGTATGGATTGTTATTCTATCTAAACTATAGGTCAAGGGTTAAAAAGAAAATAAAATGGAAATAAAAAATGACTCGGCAAAGTATCGCACTTTATGCCTACGTATTCCCGTCTGGAACGAGAAATCAGAGTCAACGTAGTTCGCCTACCTACGGGAAAGGAGGGGAAGGTTGCTCGCTAGGATATCGCATCCTATGCCTACGTACTTCCACACGGCATGGAAGATCAGAGCAAACGTAGTTCGGGCCACGTATGACACAGGCTTGTCTTGGTTGATTTTATTCCTTCTGAAAAAGGTTTTCTTGATTAGCAGTCCAAGCGGACAAAAATGACGTCTTGATGAGTTCACATTCTTTTACGGAAGAAGTGTCTTTCATTGTGTTTGAAATCTTATTATGTTTTTCTGTTAGTTTTGAGAAAGAAGAGACAGAACTCTAACCTACGGTTGCGAAGGGAATCAAACTATCCTAATGTTATCATGCATGGGTTAAGACCTAGTGTCTATCATGCTCCTCTCTAGCGCGGAGAGAAACAGAGATCCTAAGGGAATAGACGGAAACAGAAACAATAACAGATATATACAGTAAAGCAGTAAAATGCATGGATGCAGCAATACAAGCGAGGCAAGGGAGTCCCACTCAACCTCGAACCTAGAAAACAATAGGCAAAAGTGAACAGGCTTCACTTTCAACCCAGCAGGATAAACAGCAAACAATACAGTTCAAAAACCCAATCAATACATCAGCAACTAAAACACAACAATAAAACAACAGCATCAGCAGCTCTGAGTCAGCAACTGGCTTCAAACAATCTCCAATCAGCTACAAGCTTCAACAAGCATAAATCTCCATCTTCATGGCCTTCAGGCAAGGGCTTTGGTCCTCAGTCTTCCATCTGCAATGGCTTTTCTTCATGGTCAAACCTCCAGGATGAGGGATTGATCACCAAAGTGAATTGGGTGTTAAGCAATCAGTTGACTACCAAAGGTGGTGAACAGACTGCTTCTAACACAAGAGACAGTTTCTCTCAAGAGTTCTATCTCATAGACACCATCACCAAGCCTTCCAAAGGAAGGGGGTGAGTGTCTTAGAGAGACTCTGAATCACAGAGAAGAATGGATGCAGACAAGGCAATCCATGTTTGAGAAACAATCATTCTAATCTAGAGCTCTGCCTAGCTCCTAAACCCTAGTCTCCTCAGCATCTGCTAGCAAGAGACTCCTCCTCAACTCTGACAGTTGATCTTCAATCTTTTGACTCTTCAATAGCTTCATCTCCACAAATTTTCAGCTTCCCCAGGGCCCCAGACAAACCCAATACCCAATCAAGCAATCAACAAATCCCCAGAGGGCACACCACACCAAACAACAGATATACAGACAGTAATAATAGCAGTAGGGGAATCCTAACTTTTCTCTAAGGGATCTAATAGCTACCCATAGTCCCTATAGTCCCATAACTAACCTATTCAAACCCTAAGTCCTATGGGAGAAAATTGAACTTCCTAAGTTGTTACCTAAAAACCCTAGTTTTGATCATGATATTCAAGCATTTGTTAATCACTTAAAACTAACTCCTAAAAATGGGAACTAAAATATTTCTATAAGCCTAATATCTCATCTAAACAGTATAAAAAGAATGATCAAAAAATATTAAAGCATGTGAGAGAACAAAAATCATGAAAATGATGCATGAAATGTAACTATTTATTATGCTATTTATTTAGAAAATATGAAAAAAATATGAAATAAAACTAAAAATGAAAATTTATTTTCCTATAATATTCTAGACATTTTAATGAAAACATGGTAAAAAGAATGGATTAAAAAGCATTTTTTATGGATTTATTATGATTTTATGAAAATGATGAAAAATTAAAATGAAATAAGAAAAATAAAGAAATGAAATGAAGGAGGGGGTGAGAATAGGAACTTCGCTCAGTTCAAAATTGGATGGGCCTCACAGGGTAGGGGTGCAGATAGCGCTTGCCAAAGCCCAATATCAAGTCAGAAACAAAGAAAATGAAATAAACACACTGGGGGTAAGAATAGCAACCAAAATCACGTTCAATATTGGTTTGGGCCTAACTCTGGGGGTGGGGATAGCACAAGAGCCTGAGGCCCGCCCGTTTCAATTAATGAAACGGTGCGTTTGGCACCCAGCTTCTCCCTCCAAATCTGAAATCAAACGAGAGCCCTTGGATCTTCTGGGAAGTCAAGAGTCCAACCACAAATGGAAGGCTATGATTGTGTCTTCTCCAAACAAACCTGCAACTAGGGTTTCATCCTCATGAACCTCCATGCACGCACAGTTTTCTCCCTCTCTGTTCTCCTTATCCAGGCCACGAATCACCATGCTATGAACATGAAAGTTACTCCAAACCTCTCCCTCTTCAATCCTATGATCTTAGATCAATCTGAAACTCACTAAAACTCTCAACCCGATTGAGGTAAATTCTGATCACCATGGATATTCACTGATAAGCATCATGATAACTCTTCATCAAACTTGACCTAAGCTAACCTATGCCTAATGGAGGTTAACATGATCAAACTAACTAACATTCTGGTGCATTAACATGAGAGATATTGATCCAAACAGTTTATGGTACCTGCTAACAAACCTCACCAAATCGTTCCAAATTCACCTAAACTACTCTCCTAACCACCTAGATTGCATCTAAACTAACAAAAACAAGCCTAAATAACTGAATCAAGTAAATCGAATGAAAACTTACCTTGTAAGAAATTTGAGAAACAGTTATGGAAGATGATGATTTGAGACCTCCAAGGCTTGAATCTTGATCCAATTGCTCAGGTATAGATTCTGTATGCACAAACTTGGAGTTTCCTTGCTTGAATCCTGCAATCCACTTGAACTTGTAGTTTTGAGATTCTTGAGAAAAGCACTCGAATATGAATGATTCACACCAAGAACTTGCTTCAATTATGATCTGTGATGATGATTGAGTGGAATTGAATTGGTTATGATGAAGCTTGATGAAGAATTTGAGAGAATTGTGATGAAACTTCAATGAAAAAGTGTGAGAAATTTTGTGAGAAATCTTGGTGCAAATGAGGCCAACCCTTGATCAATGCACATTTCATGAATATATAGCCCCCAAATGAACATTCTAGATCCATCTTGCACATTCCCTTGTTTTCAAATTTTGATCCATTTTGGACTATGTTTCTTAAATGATAAGCAACCATGGATAACTTCATTTTTTCTTTCCAAACTCAAAAAAGTGTGTGAACCATTATTCTTAGAATTGTTTTTCCATTCAAAATCATATATTGGAAGTCTCCATTTGGACTTGTAAATCTCCCAAACCAATTTTCAACTTGAAATTATTCACTTTATATGCCTTTTTAGTTCATATTTTGACCAATTGGGTAACTCCATGCTATGAGCTTCTCCAATAACTTGTGACCTTCTTTCTAGACTTAAAATCCCATTTGGAGCAAGCTTGATGCTGTAAGTTTTTCCATTTGAGGCCTCCTTGTATGAGTTTTGGGTATAGGTTAAAATGACCTGTAATTCACAAATGCCCAAAATACCCTTTGCTTGTCAAGACCATAAGTTGAGTTCTCCACATCATATGAAGGCATACCATACCATTCTAGAAAGCTAAGACAATGAGGAACAACTCTTATGTTGACCAAGAATTCATTTGAAATCTCCTTGAGGGGCAAAACTAGCTTAGAAGTCAAGTCACTTTCACAGACAAAAATTCAGACACCCCAAATGACCTGTAACTTGTAAGGACCATAACTTGAGTTCTATAAATCTCCTTGAGGTCTTCCACCACTCAAATTAAAGGTCTTGAGATCCTCTACAAGTTTCATGTTGGCCAAGAAGCCATTTGAAGCTAGCATTTTGACTTATCTTGCTTGGAAGTTTGACCTAAACTAGGGGATTTTACAGAGAAACCCTAATTTAGTAACTCCTCTTCTCCTTGATTCCTCTTGAATTCTCCTTGTCATATCTCCATATCTTTATTCTCCATGTCCAATATTGATCCCCACATCTCTCCAATAGCCTTGAATGCCCTCTTAAGTCAGTCAATGGACTTAGGGTTGACCTAGGGTTGACCCAGATGAAACCCTAGTTGACTATCTTCAACTGTAGCTCTTGTGCTTTCATCAATGACTTGTTTTCTTCTCCAAATGACTTTGTAAGTCTCTCAAGATGTCTAGATGCTCTCCATACCTTCAATCCACAGCTCATAACCCTCTTGTTGACCCTCAGATACCCTCAGCTAGGAGATGATCCCAAGGCTTGCTCTGCTGAACTCTTTGCCTTCAAATTCTTTCCTGATGACTTGAATGAGGTTGAATTATGATGATAACCTCTTGCTAGGCCTCTAGAGATGGAAGTAATGATTGGTCCCCTGTTGAATGACTTGCTATGCTTATGCTATGCAGATGGTTAGTCTATATACATGACCCTACATGCAAATGCTAATGATGATGAAACATAAATCCAAGGAATAAGGTTGAGCAAATTTTAGGGTGCAACAGTACCATGACTTTTAGCTATAATTTGGTGTTTTATATTGTTTCAACATGTCTTATGTATGTTATGTGTCAGGTATGGACCATTTCTTACATCAAAACATGTAGTTTTTGAACTGTCAAATTCTGGTCACAAGCTAGGTCACAAACTAAGCCCAACCTAGTCACTTTTTGCATTTTGCGTCCAATATGTCAAACCATGTGTGTATATCTTGATTTATTTTGTGCTAACCTCTTAATATGATATATATATATATATATATATATATATATATATATATATATATATATATATATATATATATATATATATATATATATATATATATATATATATATATATATATATATATATATATATATATATATATATATATATATATATATATATATATATATATATATATATATATATATATATATATATATATATATATATATATATATATATATATATATATATATATATATATATATATATATATATATATATATATATATATATATATATATATATATATATATATATGTGATGTTTGTACACTTGTTTCACCAAGCACACCACTACACATGACTGTTCACGTGTTCATGCTTTTGGTTGTCACCAAACTTGCCCTAAACTTGATGCTATTGAATTTTCTTGTAAGTGTATGGTATTGGAAAAAAAAAATGGTACCATTGAATTCCTTGGTTAAGAATTGACTGAGTTCGAATCCTTCAAGCAAATGACCCTTAGGTTGTGACGTAGCCTTGCCTTAGTTTTTGCCATCTTGGTGCACCAACTTGCAATGATCATAACTTGTCCAATTTTTGTGCTATTTATGCCATTATTTTTGAAACGTACTCCTTATCATATCTATTTTCATTGAGTGAAGAAAAAATTAAAGGATTATTATCCTATAAAGACTTTGATCCACTTGAAAAACATGTGTTTTTAGGGTTTTTACCTTGGTGTTCTTGAACATTTTCAAACTTATAACTTGATTTTTCTTGTGAGTATGATATTATATGATTCATATATATTTTTTAATGTGTTTAAATGCTCAAATATGTTTGATTCATTGCCTTACCATGTTCATACTTGCTTTTGTAAATGCATCTATGTGAAAATGGTCTGTTGAACTTCATCTGTGAACTTTGCCATGATTCTTGATGTTATAACATCTTGAATGTAGAAGCAAACTTCAAGGCCTTTATGTTTTGATGAAGACAACTAGTACAAGCTTGGTACGCAAGATACTTATACTACCACGCGTAGGGGTATATATTGAAGATTAAACCAGAAGCACCTTTCTTCTGAATTCTTCGCAAAAAGCATGAGACGTAAGCAATTCAAAGCACATCAAGATCAAGCAAAGTACCATCACGTATGAATTTATGGATCAAAACTTCATCTACAAGCTACAAATAGTGATGATGATTCAAAGGAAAGGTATAACATTTTTACTTTAGTAAATTTATACAAGTGTTCTTAAAAATCACTTTTCACTACACAATTATCCCAACACTTCCAAAACTTTTTTTAAATACTCATTCTATTTAAAATTAAGTATTTTCAGAAAAACCTTTAGTGTTAACCGATTAACACTTATGGTTAACCGATTAACACATTTCTAAATTATGTGTTTTTTTATTTTACAATAGTGTTAACCGATTAACCATATAGGTTAACCGATTAAACACATATAAATTTCAAATATTTTGAATGTTGTAAAGGTGTTAACCGATTAACCCTTTTGGTTAACCAATTAACACTGTAACAACAAGCAAAAATGGCAGTTGTTCATCGAAAATTACATTATTTAAAATTCTTCTTACTGGCTATTTTTGCTGTTACAAAATCACACCTGTTTGGAAAGGTTTTTCACTCATATAAATTGATTGCTATTTCAAATCAAAAGAACCTTCTTGAAAAAAAATTACCAAAATTACTCACTTTCTCAAAATCTGAATTTTCATTCTAAGTGTTCAAAAACCAATTTTTGAAAGAAGCCATTGGTTAAATTTTCACACTTTCACTGTTGTCTTTCACAAAAAACACGTGTATATCTTATCTGAGTATAATTTGTTTTGAGAAGAAGATCAACCTTGCAGATTGATAAACAACTTTCCATCAAATATTTTCTCAAGAACATTTTTGTGTATTACCTTGTCTTCCAAGATTGTTGGAAACAAGTGAAGTGTATTGAAGAGGATTGTTCTTCAACACTTGGAATTACCTATAGGTTTAGATAGTAAGCATCACCTTTGGTGTGACTAGGCTTTGCAATTATTTTGAACTATAGTGAAATTCTCTTTCGAGTCGAAAGGGGAGTGGAGTACATTCGGAGTGTGAAGGGAACCACTATAAAACTTCCTGTGTCTCTTTTTCTTTCCTGCCTTTACTTTCCGTCATTAACTAATAACCGAAAAAGAACCAAGGAACCATACAAGATTGCAAGTAAATTTTTAAGATCCTAATTCACCCCCTCGCTTAGGCGCAGTTACTACTTACATTGGATGTGTTCACTATGCCTCACTTTACTTGTTTATGTGTCTTGTTAGAGCCATAACATTTTTAGGGTTTGTTCTTGACTTTGTAAATGCTTGAATATGCATGGTATGCCTTGAACTTCATCTGTCAACTTTAGCTTGATTCTTGATGTTGTAATCTCTTGAATATGTTTATCATGCCTCCTTCAACTTTTTTATGTGTCTTGTTAGAACCATAACATGTTAGGGTTTGGTTTTCGATTTGGTTGTTACCATAAAACTTGTATGTTTTCCCCATGAAGTTATGAATTTACACTTGAACTGTGGTAACATCTCTTGTGTTTTGCTTGATTGGTTGTCCTCAATTCTTCGATTGGCCTTATGTTGTTACATTTGGTCTTGTTTGATTCTTATTACATGCTTGCTTCAAGTTGTAACTTATTTGTATCAATTCATATGAATGTTATAGATGAACTTGTTGTTGTTACATATGTTCTTTGCTTAAATTGTTGGTTATTACCTCTATGTCTTTTGATCTTTGTTAAGATGTTAAATGTTGATATTGATTGTTATCATGATTGTTTACATGCTCTTACTTTATTTCTTCAACTTTGTCAAATTATTCCCCAGTGATGGAACTTGTCAGTTCATATCAGTGGTTTGTATCCCTTGTGTCCAAAGGAAAGTATCTCTATTGACCTCTGGGTCATAGATAGCTCATTACCCTTATAGGCCTTGATAAAGTCATTTACCCTTTAGAAATTAGGTTTAGAGTTCTTCTTCTTTAGTCATGTTTGAACTACAGACGCTCTGGTTTCTCATTGATTAATGGCAATACGTAGGCACAAGGTACAATATCTTGACGAGCACAACCCTGACACGGTTAGAGTCAATCCTTATAGGCCTTGATAGAGCCTCCTTCCTCCTTTTGGTGTAGATAGAACCAATTGGTCTTACAACTTAGAACCCTAAGATAGAGTTTGTCAACTCTATGTAAGAATCATGGTGATGATTACTTACTCCCCTTCTGGCTTTTGTTAAAGTTAATCTTGAGTGTACAACTTAGAATAGAGAGTTTTGTTAAACTCTACGCAAACGTTATTATGTTTGTTACCCTTTGAACCTTGATCATAATCAAAGTGTTCATTTATCCCTAGTGAGGTGAATTACGATTGCTTTGATTTTATCCTAGTTAGGATACATAGGCAGAAGATGCGATATTTTTGCGAGGAGACTTAGAACTATCCTTAGGTCTTTACCTAGCCTTGTGCCCTAACCTCAAGCCATAGCACCACCATAGCAAGTTTATCATACACACACATAAAGGTTCCTGTAGAGTACTACAGATGTTTAGGATGTGAAATACTTACCCTAGGCATAACCAGCCCCGATCCCCAAATCTCTTAGCGTTGTTGTTACATCACACAAAAGGTCTTTCTTTCTTTAATCTTTCCTTTGGATAAATCAAAGTCCGATTGTGAATTTAATGAATTAAGATTTAAGTTAATCAATAGCTTGACATCACGATTCTCACCGCAACATCCACGACTTTAGATGTTCATCAACAACAATAAAAAACAAAAATAGGAATGAAATTAAAATAGAAATGATACACCAAAAATTAAATAAAAACAAAATATAGATAGTGAAATATTAAAGACCAAATGCTAGAAATTTACAAAATTCAAAAATAAATTAAAATAATAGGAAAAGAGGGGGTGTGTAAAAAAAAACTGGATGTATGGAATCATATGGGCCCTACCCATCATCCACACACCAAAAACTAAATCAGTCAAAAAATAGGGGTGAAAACATTGTAGAATCATCATGGGCCTTATGGCCCATTCATCTACAAAAGAAACGGTGAACACCCTAAATGGGAAGAAAAAAACCAAAATGGGCTTCAAGTCCCTCACCAAACGGATCAGAATACACAAACAAGCCTAGTGAGAAAAGAAAAAAGGATTACAACCTCTAAGTCACCCCACTAAAAGCAACCACAAAGACCCACTTCAAACTTGTAACATAAAATTTGTAATTCCTAAATTCATGCTTTGTGAATTTAAGTTCAAATTGATGTCGTGACTTGGTTTAGGACTAGCAAGACCCTTGGGATCCATTGGATTGGAATATAAACTTGAATCAAATTGATCTTTGCAATTTACCTTGTATGTAACTTCAAAGTGTAGCATGAATACTTTTTGAATCCAAATAACAACATAATTTGCTTTTAATTTACCATCTTCAATAATTTCCTTAAACGTGTATTTATCTTGGAATGAATTAGATCTTACGCCACAATTGAGCAATGACTTGAATTTCTAATAGAATGTGGCTTTTGAATCAAATGGAAATCTTGTGAACTTTAGAGAATGCACACTTATCTTGTGACTCCTCAATTTCAATTTATTCATTTGGTATCCTTGAGTCCAACGGTACAAGATCTTTAAATTGTCCTTCCAATGAAGTTTGGATATTTTGCTTTAAACCTTATTACTATTTAGAACTTGAACCAAATTTAAATATGTCTTGGTATAATGTTCTTGGATGCCAATTACTCACTCTTTGAAAAAGATATTGGCCATCGCTTAGAAACAAATTGAAACGGACTTGGTCTATGTTAATCTTGAAACAACTTTAAAGCACCTTCCACGTGGCTTGCAACAACAAGCAATCTAAACAAGTTTTGAAAATAACTCTCATTCTTGACTTACACAATTTAAAATATGGGTTGAAACCTGAATTGATCTTATCTTGAAAACAAAAGCTCAAATGGACTAGGACCAATCTTTGAACTAAATCATTCATAGCTTGGGAAGGTGAATTTTAATCATGACATTGGATCAACTTGAAACATGACCTAGAACCACTTTGAAACAAATTGAGTAATAATTTGGAAACAAACTTGAACCAAGTTAAGTCAAAATTTAATAAACTAATGACACAAGATCAAATTGAAGTATGGCTTGAGGATGAATTGAAATGAGACTTGAAATCAACTTGAAATTAATTGATCTTGTCTTGACTAGTTAACCATGGGAAGGAGGACGCTTCTTGCTCTTATCTCCATCTGAATTCAAACACCCATACAAGACCTCCATAACCTAATTTATAGAAGATCATGGCTAGAGGCCAAATAATCATTCACAGAAAAAACCACCGAGCCACATGATTACTTGGTATAAGAAAATTGCAAAAGTAGGACAAATTTGGGGTATGACACTATGCTGACAAAGTATAGGGCTTTTTCCTTTAGAAATTTAGCTGGTAAACCCTGAATTCCTCCTTTGGTGGTCATGTGAGCTTTGATATCTGACTCTTCTAAAGAGGTAGCTTTTACAATGGTTTGATCTTTGTGAATTTCTTCTAGTCCAGAAAATGGATCTTGATCAGTGATAGGTAGATCAATCAGATGGGAGTACTCTTCCAATGTTGGTGTGAGCTGATAATCTGAAAATGTAAAGAAGTTGTATACTGGATCATAGAACTGAACCAATACAGACAGGATTCCTTCCACCATATTGATTTTCAAAAGAGACAACAACCCTTCGTACTTAGCTCTAAAAGTCTCCGAATTAGTAATCAACCTTCCCAATTTCCTTAGGTCTTCCAGTTTTAGGATTTTGAAGGTGTACTTGTTTGTTTTTCTTCTACAAAAATCAATAACACAACTTTTGATATTGCAATGATTGTTTTAGTTCTTTTAGAAAAATATTTTTTAGTTAGGTTATTTTTAGGAATGAATGAAATGCATGAATGTAGCAAACAAAACATTTGAAAACATGGGTTTAAGGGTTCATCGTCACGAGAATGGAGCCATGGTTCATCGTCAACTATTCCTAATAGTCACCGCACTATCTAATGGTCAAATGGTTAAATGCTTACTAATCCTCAGTTTCAAGGGTGCACAGTAGTAAAAGTATGTTTTAAACAACTTGCTCGTTCAACATCAGTAATTCTAAAAGGGTACATCCATTGATTCGGTGGACTTTCAAGTCAGCTTGGTCGGAAATCAATCCCTATAAGCCTTCCTGAGTCATCCACCTCATATCTTAAAGGTGCTCTCCGATTCACCACATGCGTATTAATCGCATTCCCAGTAACAATAATTCAAACAAGTATTGTAAGAGCACAGATTGTGTCTTAGTAATATCTCTATGTTTTGATGATAACATTAATGATAATTTGTATACAAGAATTATACTCTCTAAATTTGTTCTAAACTGTTTTCTACAGGCACAAAAGATTTTAATCTTAAAGAGCAAATTTGATGTGAACAATAAATTCTGAATGGCTCAAGAGCATCTGAAGATTAGAAGAATCTGAAGTATAAGAGCTTAGTCATCAAGATTCTGAAGATACAACACGCTGCATATATTATCAAGAATCTGAATGAAAGAAGACTCTGAGTGAAGAGACTCTGAATGAGAGAAGACTCTGAGTGAAGAGACTCTGAATGAGAGAAGACTCTGATCTGAGTGAAGACTCTGATCTAAGAGCATGTTACGCTTCAAGCACACAGCTGCACCAGACTCTGATTCAGCAACATCTGAAGAACATCTTAGGCTCTGAAGTTTCCAGAAGATTCTGAAGACTGAAGACTCTGATATTGATTGTTGATCTGAACTATCTGAAGAATTATTTGAAGAAGATTATTTTAATATATCCGTTGGAATATGCCAGCAAATCTTTCCTTAATTGGGATAGACATAAATCTCTGCTAGAAGATTATTCCTCTGATACATTCCATATATGGTAAATTCACAGCTCAGCAGACAATTGCTACACCCACATTTTGTGCGCCGTCTCTCTGCTGCAATAGTACAAAGGACAGTACTATTTGATATTGGAAATATCTTCTCCAACGGTATAATATTCTCTCCAATATTCAAGTGGCTATATAAAGGAAATCATAGCACTTTCTTCAGTGTGAAAAAGTGACGAAATCATTGCAAGAACACTCTCACGCGAAAAACTCTCAAGCTCTCATATTCTTTGCTGTTCATACATTGTTCTAAACTTAGAGAAATAACACAGTTGTGTTTATAGCTTTATTAGAAGCAATTTCTTACTCTTACATTGTATTACATTAATTTGTAAAGGAAGTTTTCCTTAAGAGGATCTAGGTTAGATCAGTAGCTCTTGAGAAGACTAAGAACAGTTGTTCTTAGGTGTTGTTTTCCTTAAGAGGATCTAGGTAGATCAGTAGCTCTTGAGAAGACTAAGAACAGTTGTTCTTAGGTGTTGCTATTTGTAATCAGTTGATTTGAATAGTGGATTAAGTCCTTGTTGAGAAAGGCAAATCACTCTTGAAAAGGGTGGACTGGAGTAGTTGAGTTCAACGAACCAGGATAAAAATACTTGAGTTTTTATCTTTGATTATTTTCTGTCATACTTATTCAACCCCCCTTCTAAGTATTTTCTCACCTTCAGTTGGCATCAGAGCTCCGGTTCTGCGTGTGCGTTCACTTAACCGTGACAGATAAAGATCCAGTGAGAAGAATACTCTGTTATTTATTTGGTTGCTAATATGGGTGATATTCCTACATCAAGCAACAAATATGAAGGAGACAGAATCAGCACCAAACCTCCAATGTTTGATGGAGAAAAATTTGATTATTGGAAAGATAGACTTGAAAGTTTTTTCTTGGGGTATGATGCTGATCTCTGGGATTTAGTCATTGATGGATATGAACATCCTACTAAGGATGGCAAAAAGATTGATAGAAAATCAATGACTGAGGAGCAGAAGAAAGAATTCAAGAATCATCACAAAGCCAGAACCATACTTCTTAATGCAATCTCTCATACAGAGTATGAGAAGATTACCAACAGAGACACTGCTCATGATATGTTTGAGTCTCTCAAAATGACTCATGAGGGAAACTCTCAGGTGAAAGAAACAAAGGCTCTGGCGCTGATACAGAAGTATGAAGCGTTCAAGATGGAAGAATCTGAGAACATTGAGACTATGTTTTCCAGATTTCAGATTCTAACAGCTGGGTTGAAAGTTCTGGACAAGGGCTACTCAACATCTGATCATGTCAAGAAGATCATCAGAAGTCTTCCTACCAGATGGAGACCTATGGTGACTGCATTGAAGCTGGCCAAGGATCTGAACAAAATCTCATTAGAAGAACTCATCAGTTCTTTGAGAAGTCATGAGATTGAGCTGGAGGAAGATGAACCCCAGAAGAAAGATAAAGGTAAATCCTTAGCTTTTAAATCTAACAAATCTGTTAAAGCTTTGCAGGTAAATGAAGAAAGCTCTGAGGAATCTTCTTCTGAAGAAGAAGATGAACTATCCATGCTGTCCAGAAGGATCAACAAACTCTGGAAGCACAAAGGGAAGAAGTTCAACAACTTCAGAAGATCTGATCAAAAGAGAGAATCTTCTGGACACAGAAGATCTGGCAAGAAAGAGTTCACTTGCTATGAATGTAAAGAACCTGGACACTACAAGAGTGAATGTCCCAAACTTCAAAATGAAAAACCCAAAAGGAAGTTTGATAAAAAGAAAAAGGTTCTGATGGCTACATGGGATGACTCAGATGAATCTGAATCATCTTCTGAATCTGAGGAAGAATGTGCAAATGTTGCGCTGATGGCCAACACAAATGATCAAGATGAAGGAACGTCATCATCTGAATCTGAGTCAGAATCAGACTCTGACTCTGAAGAGGTATTTTCTGAACTCTCCAGAGCTGAACTTGTTGAAAGTTTATCTGACATGTTGGAAAGCTACAGCAAGATTAAACTCAAATACAAGAAGCTGAAAAGCAATCTTGAATCTGAGATTGATCTTCTGAGAACAGAACTTGTTGAGCAGAAAGAAATAAATTTAAAACTCAAAAATGATTTAGAAACAACTCAACAAGAATCTGATACTGAAATAGAGTCAAGTGAAAATATTTTAGAAAAATATGACTCCAGTTTTAAAAGATTCCTCACTAAAAGCATAGACAGAAGCAAAATGGCTTCTATGATCTATGGTGTTAGTGGGAACAACAGAAGAGGCATTGGATGTGAATCTTCCTCTGGAAGCAATCCAAAATCTGTTGATAAACTCTTCATCAAGAAGACTCCTCTGTATTCTCATTTTAAGTTTGGTCATCTGAATGATATTAAACATACAAGCTCTGAAAAGAGTACTTATGTGTTTAAGCCAAAGGGCTAGCCAGAATAAACACTATGTTGAAAAACAGAAGTTTAGGCAAAACCACAGAACATCTAACCCCAAAGGACCCAAGAAGATCTGGGTACCTAAAAGTAAAATAATACCTGTTGCAGATGTTCTTAGCAGCAAAATCCAGACACCAATCATGGTACCTGGACTCTGGATGCTCACGACATATGACGGGCGAAAGGTCTATGTTCCAAAGCCTGGAACTTAGATCTGGAGGGGACGTGAAATTTGGAGGGAACCAGAAGGGCAAGATCATTGGCTCTGGTACAATAGGTAATGGTAACCTACCCTCTATTTCTAATGTTCTGTTAGTTGAAGGATTGAAACATAATCTATTGTCCATAAGTCAATTAAGTGACAATGGTTATGATATCATCTTTAATCAAAAATGTTGCAAAGCTGTATGTCAAAAGAATGGTTCAATCCTATTCAGTGGAAAGAGGAAAAACAACATTTACAAAATTAACCTTTCAGAACTTAAAGTTCAAAATGTAAAATGCCTTTTATCTGTGAATGATGAGCAATGGGTCTGGCATAGAAGATTGGGACATATTAATATGAGACGTATATCTCAGATTAATAAACTCAACCTGGTCAGAGGACTCCCTAATCTGAAGTTCAATTCAGATGCTCTGTGTGGCGCATGTCAAAAGGGTAAATTTTCAAAATCTCATTTTAAACCAAAAAATGTTGTTTCCACTTCTAGACCATTGGAATTACTTCATATTGATCTGTTTGGACCAGTGAAACTGCATCCATCAGAGGCAAGAAGTATGGGTTAGTCATTGTAGATGACTACAGCAGATGGACATGGGTAAAGTTTCTAAAACACAAGGAGAGTCTCATTCTGTGTTCATTGACTTCTGCAATCAAGTCCAGACTGAAAAAGAATGCAAAATTATTAAAGTCAGAAGTGATCATGGTGGTGAATTTGAAAACAAATATTTTGAAAAATATTTTTCTGAAAAGGAATTGCACATGATTTCTCCTGTCCTAGAACTCCACAACAAAATGGAGTTGTAGAGAGGAAAAATAGAACATTGCAAGAAATGGCCAGAACCATGATCAACGAGACAAATCTGGCAAAATACTTTTGGGCAGAAGCAATAAATACATCATGTTATATTCAGAACAGAGTGTCTGTAAGACCTCTTCTGGAAAAGACTCCCTATGAATTGTGGAGAAACAGAAAGCCCAACATTGCTTATTTTCATCCATTTGGATGTATTTGTTATATGCTTAACACTAAAGATCATCTGAACAAGTTTGATTCCAAAGCACAGAAGTGTTTCATGCTTGGTTATTCTGAACGCTCTAAAGGCTACAGAGTATTCAATACTGAAACACAGATTGTGGAAGAATCTATTCATGTTAGATTTGATGATAAGCTTGGCTCTGAAAAGCCAAAGCAAGTTGAAAGTTCTGCAGATAGAGAAGTTATTCTCACAGACTCTGAAGGCTCAGAGGCAGACAAGACTGAAGACAAAGACTCTGAAGCAAACCCAGATGCTACGCCTCTAACTTCCCAACTTGACAATCTGCATATTTCTGAAAGACCAACAGTCAGAGGATCTTCTTCCAGAATGAAAGCTTCTCATCCAGAGGATGCTGATAATTGGAAAGAAAGATGATCCAATAAGGACAAGAGCATTTCTCAGAACTTCTGAATCTTCCTTCTGTGGCTTAGTGTCAATTATAGAACCAACATCTGTTGATGAGGCTCTGGAAGATAATGAATGGATTTTAGCTATGCAAGAGGAGCTGAATCAATTCACAAGGAATGAAGTCTGGGATCTGGTTCCAAGACCTAAAGG